>JAEQBA010002553.1:0-46114 GCA_019434445.1 Phalangium opilio
TTTTTAAACAGTCAGTAGAAATTTAACATATTCTTGTTATTGCAGTAGCCTTACACACGCACTCCCTTCAAATAATTAATATCACAAAATAATTTCGGAAATCTAATTTGTTCTTGAAAAAGCTCAAATATGTTATTTTCAATTAATTTCGAGGGAATAAATCGATTAACAAGTAAAGAAGTTGATTGAATTAAATTGTGATTAAGGAATAAATTAATATAAATAAAGAAAAATCGCACTGTCGGATCTTCAGTCAATTGACAAACGTCACTCTCATCGTTTGTTTTTCTGTCTTGGTCCAAACCAAGACCATTTTGTTTAATCAAGCAGGCTGTGAAAATAAGCGCCTTGCGCTAGCGGGAGTAGTGGCTAAATGGAGAGCCGCGATGTATAATATATTTGACTATTAGATCTGCAAGAGTGATTTTAAACATGTTTAAAACTAGGTTTTTTTTGTGTTTTTACTGTTTTTTTCTACTTGTTTAAAAAACAGTTTAAAACAACAAATCGTGTTTAACAATAAAAAACACAACTTTTGTTTTTTTTAAAAAAAAACTCAATTTTTGCCAACCCTGATGGCATGGTTTTCACCCAGGTTTCACACAATGCAAATTTTCTTATCCGTGATTGGAAATTGGTTGCCATATATACCCTAAATTTTGAAGAGTTTTGAATAAGGCATACTCTAGAAGTAAAATGTCAATAATAGCTATGTTTCAAAGGATTTTAGAAATAATCTCGTTCTTCGGAACTTCAAAGGTCAAAACGTAGAGAACTTAACTCGAGTATTATACTAACCGAGCGTGGGAGTAGTGTATGGTCACATTACAGGATTTTGATCTGGCTTACTGATAGCGAGAGAAGATATTGCCACCGAATTTATGTAAAATGCAATAAGGAATAAGGATAGTTCAGAAAAGGATTAAGAACTTCAAATATCATTAGACATGTTGATTGATATTTAGTGGCAACTAGTTGAAAATAGTGATAAGAAATAAAGTTAACTGTCTTTAATTTTGATACGCTACTTTTTCTTACAGAAAAAAATCAAAACAATTAGAATTTTCAGCTTCTTTACTTTTGTGTCTTTACGTGCTTTTTATTCTGACCATTTTAGAAATTTAATTTATAGTAGGACCGGTAAAATAAGAATTAATGCGAGGGTCACTGGTCCCAAGGACCAGTTTAATAATTCCAACATGAGGGGTCACTGGTCCCGAGGACCACTAACAAAATTCACCTTATTTCCAAGATTCCTTTTTCCCGTAGCATAGCCTACTAGATCACGCGCATCACGTCGCAAGCTGCTTGCGCTATAGCGCTAGTCAGGGTGGGAAATAAGGATTTATTTAAACTGGACATTAGGCCAGTGACCCTCCTGACTTAGAGGGTACGTTCAGTAACGAAAATCTCAAGGAAATGGCTGTTTTCTTGATGTTTGGTTGATGGGCTCGAGACGTCACAGTGACGTAATAAGTTGTTGAACGGAAAAGTGATATTTTGAAGTTAGCGCTGTTTTAGAAAATGGAGTTGGGGAAACGTCTTACTGGCCCTCAAAACGTTACGAAGCGAAAATGGCTCTTTTCAATTATTAACGAGCTCGCAAATAATTAAATTGTTTAAGAAAATCATGTCTATTTTAATGGTAGAAGAAGTTTTGTAAAGAAAACTAATACAATTACTATAGGAATAGAATTATTGGAATTTAATTTTTAAATCCCGCGCCAACTTTTCGTCTGTCAAGTGTTAAACAGTAAAGCGCTACGTCACGCCATCAAAAAAAAAAAACATATCGATCAGAGGGTTTTTTTGATGAGCAAGCGCTGAGTATCATGACGTCAAAACCGGAAACGCGAAAAAGCGTACAGTAGGGAAATTCTCACATCGCTTAGTAAGCGCTGTCATCAAAGAGGGTTACTGAACGTACCCAGAATAAATAAACTGGTCCGTGACCATTGACCAGAGCACGTCGTCTGCTAAACTAAAGCTGTGGATAATTAAAATATTAGAATTTTAATGTGTGGACTCTGGTTATCCTTAGTCTCGTGGACCCCTGACCCCCCCCCCTCCGATTTAATTTTTGAATTGGACCAGGCAATTTTTAAACTTGTCATTTGCCCTGTGTCACCGCCTTATTTCCCACGCTGGCGCGAGTTGCTTGCGTTGTCGAGTGCGTGATGGAGTGGGCTATGCCTGGAGTCCCCCGCTGGCGCGAGTTGCTTGCGTTGTCGAGTGCGTGATGAAGTAGGCTATGCCTGGAGTCCCAACCCCCGCGACTTCCTACCCAAATACCCACTAGCATAGCCCACTCGATCACGCTCTCTTTTCTCCGGCTACATATTTTGAAGAGGACAATCTCGGATCGTCTTTGTGAAGTTTTAAGGATATCCGAATTTCATATTCGGCTTATGAAAATTTTGAGCTAAAGGTAAAACGGACATAAATCAGCATTTTTAAAATTGTGTAAAATTGTCAATTTGGTCCTATTTTTGAAATTTTTAGGGGGACGCCTCGCGTTTCAATAAACAATTGTAAAAAATTGTATTATGTTAATTATAATAAGAATAGAAACTTTTAATGATTTACGTTTTTTTTGAAGTATCATTATAAATAAATGTCTGATTGATCTAAAGTTACGGTCCCTTTTGTATATATGTTTCTGCTTAGTGTAGATTTTGAAAATGTAAAACAGTTTCTTAACAATCTTAATTAAAATGAAGACTGAAGGAACAGATATTAATCAAAAATGTCTTGATTAGAATCAAGACCTAAAAAGTATCGATAAGACTGAGGTTATCACTTTAATCATGTAGCCAGTTTTCTCTCTTCGACCATTCAAAATAACAAATGGCAAAACCTGGTAAAGAGAAGCAGCGATGAATGGTGTTTTACTCTCTTACGAAATTGCCACTGAAAAACTATTTCAATTTAAAACTTTCTATCCTAAGTTTCGAAGGAATTAAAGCAGGGATAAGGCCCTACATTTCTTTGTAGGAAACGTTATTCGGGATCAATGAAAGGGAGCAAGTCGTTCCTTGCTAATCAACCGGTTTCAAGTGTCATTATTTTTGACCTGTATAAGGAAAGTATTTTAAATTCAAATGCTTAAGAATTAGTTTACTTCAAGCTATTATGTCTTTGATTGTCGTAGAATCAATACTTTTTGTAGTTCTCATTTTTTTTTATTTAGACAGTGCAGTCTTGTAAGAATAAATCTACAATAGTATGAAATATTTTATTACTTAGCTATTTCGGTCTGTTCTGAAGTTGGCGCTCACTAGGATAGTGGATGTTGAACTGCGCATTTATTTTCATTGTGAGTAACAAAATAGCTTTCTTGTATCGATTCTCGCATACCGCGTGAACCCAAGGCGAATAATTTTGGTTTCCGTAATTGGACTTTTCCGAACAGAAACAGTGAATATTGTAGTGTGTTAAAAACTTGAAACCATTAAATATCGTTAATAGTTCTTCTAAGTTCTAAAAGGAACTAGAAGTGGCTCTATATTTCCTTGGGGGAATGGTCGACTATTTGCTGATTGTCCTCGGCACGTTAACTCCTTCTTTGCTAAGTGAGAAAACTTTGTTTAATGTCACTATTTTTCGAATCTTGTCACGATATACTGATGCTATGGTCAACCAAAATTCACTTACATTTGGTGATATTTCTGTAGGGGATCATGTAGTGGCCGAATTACATCTAGTAACTATTGCAGTAGTTGAAAAATATCCAGTAAACAGAAGAATGACTAGAAAGCGATTTTGTGGGTGATGGATATCATTTTGTTTACACGAGTTCCATTCTCGTCGGAGTCTGTTCAAAGTCTTAGTTGAATTAGTTATCGTAGCTTTTGAAGATTGAAACATTCTAAAAATGAGAGTTATATGTAATTATGCAAACAATTAAGTAACATAGCTGAAAGATCTACTCAAGATTAATCTTGCATAGAGATGGCCGATACCAGGCTTAACCCGATACCGATCGATACCGGTACAAACATGAACCGATACCGATCGATACCGATATGGTATCGGTTCATCCCTAGAGTAGTAGGCGCGTACTAAGATTTTCGCTTATTAGGTGTTAGATAAACTGAATTCAGGTACTTTTTATATAAATGAGAACTCGTCACGATTGAAATTCATAGAAATGAGATATTATCACCATCATTACGTTACTAAAAGACCTAAAAATGTCATGCAGCGCCATATAACGCATTTTAAACGAGTATCGGTTTAGTATCGGTATCGAACCAACCGATCCGATACTCTCGGGAAACCCCGAGAATCGGTGCCGATACCGATATGGTATAGGTACCGGTTCATCCCTAATCTTGCATGGTTTGCAAGGGCTGCCTGGTTTAGTGGTTAAAGCGCCTGCCTTGTAAAGAGAAGATCAGAAGTTTGAATCGCGTCGGCGCGCGCCTGTTCATTGAGTTAGTTCAAGTGGTTGTCGTAGCTTTTAAAGATTTAAAAACTCTTATAAATAAAAGTTGCTTCAGATATGTATATGCAAACAATTAGGTAACATGCTTAATGTCTTAAATTAGTTTATATGAAAGGTATATTCAAGATGAATCTTGCATTACTCGCAGGGGCTGCGTGGCTTACTAATTAAAGCAATTGCTTAGTAAATAAGAGATAATGAATTCGATTCTTGTCGGAGCCAGTTCATTCTGTTCGTTGAACTCGTTATCGTAGCTTTTAAATATTCAAAAACTAAATCAAAAGTTACTTCAGATATGTGTTCAAATCTTAACACATATTTTTCTGTGTAGTTAACTTGCTTAACTACCTGTTTACCGCGTCTCTAGGAAGAGTAAACCTCTAGTTAATTTCTTTCCTACCTACAGGTAATTAAGCAAGATAACTCAAGGTTTACTCTTCCTTGAGATGCGGTAAACAGGTAGTAAAGCGTGTTAACTAGAGGTTTACTCTTCCTGGTGTGGCGGTAAACAGGTAGTAAAGCCAGTTAACTAGAGGCTTACTCTTACTAGAGAGGCGGAAAACAGGCAGTTAAGCAATTGAGCTCAAGGTGGGGTGGCGTAGCGGTTAGCGCTTTCGCCTCGCAGCAAGAGGATCCCGGGTTCGATCCCGGACTGTGGCACCGGGTGAAAATCTGGGGACAAATCCTTCTGCGTAGAGTTTGCAAGTTCTCTCCCCACTTGTTTAAAGGAGTTTTCCTCCGCGGTCTAACCCGGTTTCTCATTTCCATCAAAACTTGCTGAGGTTCACGGCAATAGTTAGTATAGGGCGCTGTAGGTTAGCTGTGGCATAGGGGCTAGCCACCACCCCTCTATGCATTGTAAAGGGACCCACCTGTAAATAAGTCGCGAGTTGACTTAGTGTGGACATCCCTTCCTAGACCAAGCTTAGATTATTATTAGATTATTAAGGTCTACTCGTCTTAGAGAGTAGGTAAACAGGTTGTAAAGCAGGATAAATCGGGGTTTAATCTTCCTAGAGAGGCGGCATACAGGTAGTGAAGGAAGTTATGTAGAGGTTTACTCTTTCTAGGCAGGCGGTAAAAAATAGCGAAATGGCGTTACCACTGGCATGTCGTTGCTCCCCATAACGTTAAAATTAGCGAGCTTGGGGTGGCATCGGAACGAGCATATGCTCGTAAAACCATCAGGGGGTCTAAGAAAGTTGCTTGCCACCCTACAACTGTCTTCGTCAGAATCCCGAAGTTGGCCTAACCCCTAGACCAAAAAGTCAAGTGGGGTAGAAACCCTTAGACCCAACTCGGGACCCTGTGTCTATAAAAGGGGGGGGGGGCAGGAACCAAAAAGACACCTTTTGCTACTCACAGAAAAGAGAGCTCTGCTATTTTTACCTCTCCGAGTGACCTATGTCACGGAGAGGTTCTAATTTCAACGTGTCTGTCTGTCTGTGTGTCGTTACACCCCAGGGGACCACGTTCGCAGTTTGCAAATCGGAGCAAATGTGTTCTCAATTTCCGTACCACATTAACAGTTCCCGGAAATTTGGATTTATCTTACATTGGCTATTACTCCGTTGTCTGTCTAACACTACCATCTTCTGTCCATCCCACTTGGACACCAGTCTGTACTTACTGCCTTGTAAGCACCACCATCATCTAGTCTTTTGTCCATCCCACATGGTCACAAACCTGCACTTCCTAGCTTCTAAACACCACCTGCATTCGGCCTTTTGTCAATTCTACATGGACACCAGACTGTACTTACTGGCTTCTAAACACCACCATCATCTGGTCTCTTGTCCATCCCACATGGACACCAGTCTGTACTTACTGGCTTCTAAACACCATCATCTTCTGGTCTTCTGTACCACTGCCTTCTCTAATACTAGGCCTTGCGATAGGAATAAAAGGGGGGTGGCAGTTGGGATTTCACAAATGGCGCTAGATGTCGCTTTTCTGACGTTTTAAAGTGGCGGCAAATTCAAAACTATGAGAAATTGTTAGCAACGACGAAGTGTAATCTGCTAAGTTCGGCTCGAAAAAGAAACCAAAAAACCGGTCAATAAACCGGTTCATGATGCATAACGGTTTTTGAGTTCGAAAAATACTAGTTTAAATTTGGAGTACGTTTTGACACGTGTCAATGGCGTCTGCATGGAAATTTCAACCTATCACAGCCCTTAAGTTTTTCCCAAAAACTGCCACTGCCAATGAAAAGCCTTAAGTTTGATTCGGATTGACCAATGAGCGAGCTTAGGAGAGGTAGGAGGAGATTTCTTTGACAGCTGAATTCGGACACAGACATTATAAACTCCAATATTTTAATTATCCACTTCTCTAGTTTAGTAGACGATGCGCCCAGGTCAATGGTCATGGACCAGGTTATTTAGTAGTTTAAAAAAATCCTTATTTCCCACCCTGGTCCGCCATAAGCGAAAGACGTGACGTCATGCGAGACTACGCAGTACGAATTTACTTTCGTCATCGCGAAAATTCGCCTCAGAGAAGAGCCATCTAACGGTTACTAAGCGCAAATTCAAAATGTCACATAAAAATGCTTCTGTCGTACATTTCAAGGCCTAGTATTAGAGTTGGCAGTGTCTGTCCATCCCACATGGACACCAGTCTGTACGTACTGGCTTCTATCTCCATCATCATCGTTAGGATTAAAACATGCGCGGCAATCGGCTAGGGTTACGAGAAACGTCAAGCCTCCCAGAGGTGGGACTTCCACCAAAGCTTCACGCAATTGTGCTGTTCTTACACATAGCTCAGATTTGAAACATTTATATACTACCGATGTGAGTGAGGCGAAACAACAGGCGTATCCTTAATTTCAAACGTCAATATTATTCAAGTTTCTCAAGAATGTCTAATTATTCTTTTTCAAAAAACGCTCAATAAGGTGAATAACTAACGAAGATAATATATGTAATATTAACAAAAACGGATTTATGGGATAAGAACGTCGGAGTTAGCGAATTCACTCCCCATCCTCGCATACTTTATTGAGAAACTTCGTCTGCTTATATTTTGACTCCACCCACAAATTCTGTACTATATAGCTACTTCTAGAGATCGAATTTGTGGGTGGAGTCAAAATATAAGCAGACGAAGTTTCTCAATAAAGTATGCGAGGATGGTACTAGAGGCTAAAGCTATGATCCGACGTTCTTATCCCATAAATCCGTTTTCAATAGGAAAGTCCTCCTATTGATATTAATTATATTTCTTTATTATTTAAAGAAATATAATTATCGTAAGACTACTGTCTCTTTGACTGACGTATGTATCCATGACGTCAGATATGACGGCTTCTACATCCCCTCCCCTTTAATTCAAGTAGAAATGCACTGAAAATAGTTTCTTAAAGGGTCCAATTAGAAGAACTATTGGTATTTCTGGTTTATAAGAATTAAGATTAGTACAGTATTAGATACACATTCATCAACGTATTGACTAAATGGGAAACCTGCGCCAGGACCAACTTAGAGGTTCGCTGAAATTTTGTTGCAAAACTGACCCTTCTTGTATTACAGAAGGCCCCAGATTTGAACCCACTCCATGTACTGTAAAACGTTACGCAAAGCAAACGCTGTCCGAGTGTTACTAAAAGACGGACAAACGAAGCTAAGATCTTTCTGACTTATCTACTTATAGTTAAGACCCAATCCATTTGGCACACGTGAAAAACTAGATTTCAAGCGGTACAAGTACGAGTTTATAACAATTTCATATATTTGCAATCGTAACATTTTTTTGGTTATGGACTTACCTTGAACATGCTTATCCTCAATGAGGTAGTATTAACCGAACTAGTTTGCCACATTTTCCAAAGTTATCCAGTGATACGACCAAGAGAATAAAGGATAGTCTTGGGCTGTGAAAATTATAGTTTTGATTGTTTATTGAAGGAATTATACTGTAAGGTTTTAATCAATGCTGTCTGGGAAAAGTGTCACCAACTATATGAAAAATTAAATTTCCAACTAACCATAGAGTTAAAAATAATTGAGATGTTTAGCTATCGTTGAATGTGAAAACCGTTTTCATTTTTTCCCTAATTCCTTAAGAATAAAATGCACGTACCGAAACAGCAAGAAACAGATTACGAAATTGATCCAATAGATTTTCAGGCTACCGCTTATTCTATTTGGCTTCAAATTGTTTTCATTTCAACAAATGGCTTCGGAATCACGAATAATATATATTAGATAGCCAATATCCAAATTGATAATAGTATACTGCAGTCTGTAAAATAAGTTAATGGTCCAATGCCTTTCTCGCCACAACTCTTTTATCTCGAGAGTGAAAAAGTCAATTTCAACATTTATTCCATAAAGCGAAACCGTAATAACGTACATGTACCTGTCATGATCAATATTTTATATTTAGCTTATTACACAAAATTGAAATTAGCTGAGCAACAAGTTGGGAAAAGCGTAATATTATCTCTCTCCGAGTCGAGACAAGAACAATCTAAAAACTTATTCAAATGATTATGCAACTGTTGCTATTTTTTGATAAGCAACTGCGCGTGGTAAATTTAAAATTATGAATTTTTCAATCGTTATTAAAAGTTCTATGGGGCGTCACACCAGAACCTATACTTTTCATATATCCTAAATTATCTTCTCTACTCTTTGACGGGTGAAGTTCCGAAGAAGGAATTTTTCGTAGATAATTGAATAAACATAATATATAGGTATTAATTATTTTAATCGTCAGTTTTATAACATAGTTCTAGTTAAATCGTTTTAAAAATCGTTATTCCTAAAATCCATTGAAAGTTTGAAACATAGCTTTTATTGTTTAAATAGTATTGTTGTAAAAGTAAACCTCATTCAAAACTCTTTAAAATTTACGTTATATATGGCGACCGATTTCCGATAAGAAAATATTAATATTTTGCGTGAAAATTTGATGGAAATACCGCCATTGGGAGGCTAAACGTTTATCTTCAAACTAGCCGAACGCTGCTCAACTATAATAACGGAGTAAAAGCTAATAATGAAGATTGTTGTTTATGTGGTGCTGTTGGAAACCAAGAAGTACAGGTTGTTGTTGATGAACAATATATGGTGGTGGTGTTTGTTGGAAGCTAACAGATTGGAGTTGAAATGAGATAGACTATATCCAGTGGATGGGAAAATTCTCGGTTAGCTAGATTACATAATGAAATAGAATTTTCCAAAATTTTTTTTGAACTGCAAAAGTTGTCAATGAATCATGAATCCGTTTGCTCCGATTTGGCAACTACAAAAATGCTAGCAGACACAAAGACACTTTCTTCAAAGACAGATAGACTTGTCCAGCGTAATAGCTCTCGGTGTCGTCATCGTCACTATGAGGGGAATAACAGTGCTCTAGCTTTTTCCAATTAACGGTAGCACGCTAACCTGTAACAGTAGGCCCTTTTTTGATTCATTCTAATGGGAATCGAAGAGAGATAGACGTTTAGTCCCGGTTATGATATAGAAAGTCGTTATAATGGTGTAACAGGCTCAAAAAAGTCCCAAAATTAAGAAAAACACTCTTAATTTTGAAGTGATTTGCATAGATGCGAATTGAGTTATATCATTATTACTCTGAATTCTAATAAAATTTCAGTTAATCAAAGAAAGAAAATGGAAAAGGGTTGAATATTGAAGCATTCATTTTAAAATGCCTTCGAGATACGCACCAGCCTTACTATAGTCCCTGGTTTGCTTTGTTTATTTCATTTTGATACCTCTAACACATACACGACATTTTGTTTTCAAAGAGTATTAATACTAAAAATTTTAAAAAACCAAAGTTATCAATTAAATAAATAGACAACAATATGTTTTTTTAATATACTAATCAAAGGTTTCTTGTAATAGCGTTGTAAACAATTTAATCAGTCGTTCTTAAATAAACAGACTATCAACATGTTTGCATATTATCCGAGTCTATTTAATTTAGAGTAGAAGGTCATAATTTAATAAAAATTTACTGCACTCATTGATATCGTTACTTCATTGCACTATGGTTTAATTTCGCAACAAATGGTTTTACTTCGTTTCTTTCACTTGAATTAAAAACCAAGGTTATTCCAATAGCATTGAGATATTATTATGCCTAAAACAAACTCCGATAGCATTTGTATACTAAAAATAGGGGCGCTTTTGTTTTCGTTAAATGCTCTCGTCAAATAAATGGGGGAAAGCTTTGGTTTTTAATTTCCTTTGAGATATTCCCAGGGTTACATTCTTCAATTCTTTTGGTGAACTCTAAAAATAGTGGTGAACTATCTATTAGTTGAGCTTTTAAATCAAAACATTTTTTTTGTTGAGAAAGATTTAACCGAAATTTTCCGAATTAGGTGAGATTGAATTCAAGAAAAATATTTCTCAATGCAATATGGTTTTCTATAATATTTCTGGCCAAAAATTGTCCAGTTTTTGTTTTATATTCTAGGAGAGCGATAGCTCTTTTAGATAAGACTTCATACTGCTCTTAATGTATAAGGAGGGTTTTTTGTTTGGATGTAACTTTTATTGTATTGTATTAATTGATTCGAAAAATTTCCACAGAACTACAATTCGGGCCCTCAATATGTGATTAAAATTTCAAAAAGATCCATCCATTAGTTTATTTTATAAAAAATAAAGTTGCAAAGGGTGGTTTTCATTTCCATAAAATTAATCAGCCCTTTTGGTGAAAAAGTTAAATTTTCCCATGGAAATAACATGGAGTTTTTCTCAAATTTAGCCATTTTGTCGCCACCCTTTTGAAATGAAATATTCGTTTGTTACGTTTGGGAACGGTTTTATATCAAAATATAAACCTTTTTCTAGGACTGTTTTTAAGGTTTTTCCGAAAAATTAAGTTTAAGTGCTAAATTTTATGTTTTTTAATCACCCTTTGACTTACGTTCTTGCACCCTATATGTCATACTGTTGGACTTACGGCGTTTTACCGTGGGTAAAGCCTAGGAGAAAGCCACTCTTGCACATACGCTGTTTTACCGCGGACTTTTATTTGATTTTACTCTCCTTCGTTGCAAAAACTGAATGATTTTAGGAAATTTAGCTAGATTAACGATTACAGGTAATTAAGCTATATTAACGATTACAGCTAATTAAGCTAGATTAACGATTACAGCTAATTAAGCTAGATTAACGATTACAGGTAATTAAGCTAGATTAACGATTACAGGTAATTAAGCGAGATTAACGATTACAGCTAATTAAGCGAGATTAACGATTACAGGTAATTAAGCTAGATTAACGATTACAGGTAATTAAGCTAGATTAACGATTACAGGTAATTAAGCTAGATTAACGATTACAGGTAATTAAGCTAGATTAACGATTACAGCTAATTAAGCTAGATTAACGATTACAGCTAATTAAGCTAGATTAACGATTACAGCTAATTAAGCTAGATTAGCGATTACAGCTAATTAAGCTAGATTAGCGATTACAGCTAATTAAGCTAGATTAACGATTACAGCTAATTAAGCTAGATTAGCGATTACAGCTAATTAAGCTAGATTAACGATTACAGCTAATTAAGCTAGATTAACGATTACAGCTAATTAAGCTAGATTAACGATTACAGCTAATTAAGCTAGATTAACGATTACAGCTAATTAAGCTAGATTAACGATTACAACTAATTAAGCTAGATTAACGATTACAGGTAATTAAGCTAGATTAACGATTACAGGTAATTAAGCTAGATTAACGATTACAGGTAATTAAGCTAGATTAACGATTACAGGTAATTAAGCTAGATTAACGATTACAGGTAATTAAGCTAGATTAACGATTACAGCTAATTAAGCTAGATTAACGATTACAGCTAATTAAGCTAGATTAACGATTACAGCTAATTAAGCTAGATTAGCGATTACAGCTAATTAAGCTAGATTAGCGATTACAGCTAATTAAGCTAGATTAACGATTACAGCTAATTAAGCTAGATTAGCGATTACAGCTAATTAAGCTAGATTAACGATTACAGCTAATTAAGCTAGATTAGCGATTACAGCTAATTAAGCTAGATTAGCGATTACAGCTAATTAAGCTAGATTAGCGATTACAGCTAATTAAGCTAGATTAGCGATTACAGCTAATTAAGCTAGATTAGCGATTACAGCTAATTAAGCTAGATTAGCGATTACAGCTCATTAAGCTAGATTAGCGATTACAGCTAATTAAGCTAGATTAGCGATTACAGGTAATTAAGCTAGATTAGCGATTACAGCTAATTAAGCTAGATTAGCGATTACAGCTAATTAAGCTAGATTAGCGATTACAGCTAATTAAGCTAGATTAGCGATTACAGCTAATTAAGCTAGATTAGCGAATACAGCTAATTAAGCTAGATTAGCGATTACAGCTAATTAAGCTAGATTAGCGATTACAGCTAATTAAGCTAGATTACCGACGGCGGGTAATTAAGCTAGATTACCGACGGCGGGTAATTAAGCTAGATTACCGACGGCGGGTAATTAAGCTAGATTACCGACGGCGGGTAATTAAGCTAGATTACCGACGGCGGGTAATTAAGCTAGATTACCGACGGCGGGTAATTAAGCTAGATTACCGACGGCGGGTAATTAAGCTAGATTACCGACGGCGGGTAATTAAGCTAGATTACCGATGGCGGGTAATTAAGCTAGATTACCGACGGCGGGTAATTAAGCTAGATTACCGACGGCGGGTAATTAAGCTAGATTACCGACGGCGGGTAATTAAGCTAGATTACCGATGGCGGGTAGTTAAGCTAGATTACCGATGGCGGGTAATTAAGCTAGATTACCGATGGCGGGTAATTAAGCTAGATTACCGATGGCGGGTAATTAAGCTAGATTACCGATGGCGGGTAATTAAGCTAGATTACCGATGGCGGGTAATTAAGCTAGATTACCGATGGCGGGTAATTAAGCTAGATTACCGATGGCGGGTAATTAAGCTAGATTACCGATGGCGGGTAATTAAGCTAGATTACCGATGGCGGGTAATTAAGCTAGATTACCGATGGCGGGTAATTAAGCTAGATTACCGATGGCGGGTAATTAAGCTAGATTACCGATGGCGGGTAATTAAGCTAGATTACCGATGGCGGGTAATTAAGCTAGATTACCGATGGCGGGTAATTAAGCTAGATTACCGATGGCGGGTAATTAAGCTAGATTACCGATGGCGGGTAATTAAGCTAGATTACCGAAGGCGGGTAATTAAGCTAGATTACCGAAGGCGGGTAATTAAGCTAGATTACCGATGGCGGGTAATTAAGCTAGATTACCGATGGCGGGTAATTAAGCTAGATTACCGATGGCGGGTTATTAAGCTAAATTACCGATGGCGGGTAATTAAGCTAGATTACCGGTGGCGGGTAATTAAACTAGATTACCGGTGGCGGGTAATTAAACTAGATTACCGGTGGCGGGTAATTAAGTTAGATTACCGGTGGCGGGTAATTAAGTTAGATTACCGGTGGCGGGTAATTAAGCTAGATTATCGGTGGCGGGTAATTAAGTTAGATTACCGGTGGCGGGTAATTAAGTTAGATTACCGGTGGCGGGTAATTAAGCTAGATTATCGGTGGCGGGTAATTAAGTTAGATTGCCGGTGGCGGGTAATTAAGTTAGATTACCGTTGGCGGGTAATTAAGCTTGATTACCGGTGGCGGGTAATTAAGCTAGATTACCGATGGCGGGTAATTAAGCTACATTAATCTGTTGGTGCTCAGATCTGTGGAATCTTTTGATGCTCAGGCCTACTTAATGTTTTTGTGGTATAACTACCGCTTGCTCTGTAATTTGCTTGTGAAAATGACGGGAAAGCAATTTTAGTTTGACTGGACGTTGATTGTCAAGTCAAGCAGTGAGGATTGAAGTTATGTAATAGATGCTTGGTCAGTTCAAAAGCTTTAACTAATAAAAGTGCAACACCCTAAAACGTTTTCTCTCCTAAGGTTTCAAATTATTTTAATTAATATTAAGACTGAAGTAACAGATATTAATAAAAACTGTCTTTGTAGACAAAGACGCAAAAAGTAAGAGATAAGTGTAGAAAATGAAATGCCTGAAGTAACAGATATTCAATTTTCATTTTTGAACACATGATTATAAAACATCAATTATTTGAAAAAATTCTTATCTTAGTTTTTTTCATCAAAATTTCATATGCGAAAAATATTTTTCAACATTATTTCCCCTTGTATTTTGCTTCCAATATTAGCTCTAGAAAAAGGCTTCTTCAAGAATTTTTTAAGGGATACTAGCTTGACACTACGTTTTACTAGGGAGGAGAGACTTGAGACTGAAGTCTCTCCTCTCTGGTTTTACTTTCGACTGACATGGTCTTTAAGAAGGTTCAAATACTTGCATATCTGAAAAAATTGAGATTTATGAGTTTAATTTTTAGATTTTTAAATGAGAAATATTGCGAAGCGGAAAGTAACATAGGCAGTTTGATTTTGATATTAGTGTCGAAAAGATATGTAGATTGATCGTGATCTTTAGAGAGCTATACATTATGCCAATTTTTGAAACTTCGAATTAACGAACACTTCTTGTTTTGATACGGTTTATACTTTATCAGCTATTAACGTTTTTCTGTCCATTTTATTCCCCGTGTAGGGCTCAACCTAATTGTAAATATTTGAGAGAAAAAATGGAAAACGCGTATTATTTTTAAAATGATATACCTATAAGTGTCATATTAAAATATTTTTACTAAAGTAATTTTGGTGAAAATCCCTCTAGATCTAAGGTTTATCAAGTAATTCCATTTAATTTTAATTACGTCATGGCGGCTTTGTCGAACTTTGTGTTTCTTAATATTATGATTCCAGCCGACAAGTGCAATTTGAACGGTGTCGTGTAGCTGCAGAATTTAAATACAAGACACCATCAAAAGTTTCCAATGCACAATATTCATTAGCAACATGTAATATCAAATTAATCAAAACTAATGGCAGTTAAGACGATATCCAGGGGCATTTAACCAACTCGATGACCAGTGCAAGCAGTGAGAGTATTATTCCATAAAGGTGAACCAAGAAAACTGAAGAAAGAAATCCAAAACTCGTTGCTTTTGGTCCATTGACATAATTGTCTTTTCCCGTTTGAAGTACTTTTCGATTTTCAAAGAAAAGTTTCTCCCGGCTAGGTTCGTTTTGACGAGTTTCAATAAATCTACAGATGCTTAAATAAAATAGTGACATTTAAGTTAAATTAGAGGTCATAAAAGAGGTAACTTGAGAGTACTTTCAAGAAAACATTAAGTATGGATATCATTTATGTACTCGGCAAATACTGAACGAAATTCACGATCGCTTTTAAAGAACCCTTACCGTTGACATTGTGCAATTTATTACACGTAATCCGTGATTGGTGTACAGTGAGTCTGATAGTGTTTAGTCCCTATCGCTTTTGTTTACATGTGAGAGATCATCAACGCGTGCTTTTTGTACCTCCTTACACATAATTTTATGACGTCACATGCCAAAAAAGGTAAAGATCTTACAGATATTTAAGGTTTTCAAGGACATTTGAGGGTAGTTTCTTGTTGAAAAATAAATGTAGAGCTGTCGTTTCGAATTCCGTTGTTCCAATGTAAATTGCCCTTTCCGATTTAATCAATTCAGGGGAAAACTTCCGAATGACAATGTCAATGTATTTATTTTCGTTTAATAAAACGCCCTCTCCTTTAATAAAAATGTCAATGAAGTTCTTTTGGTCCAAATTCTTGAAATATAATCCGTTTAAAGCCATTCTACTTCGTAGCTGCTTGTACGAGGTGTCAGATCTCTGTATTTAATTAAGATATGCAATTTTCATAAAATGTTAGTATTTGATGTTTACTTGATTTATGATTGTGACCTGCACTTACGTTGATCATTTTGTGTAGCTTTCCATTTTTCGGGATCATCGGCAGAATATTCGGATTTCTTATTACATCTTCAATAGTACTGAGATACTCCGATTTTGAAATCAAAACTTCGCTTTTCATTGAGCCATGGTATGATTTTATGAGAATAAACGTGGCCAGAATCCACGATCCAACCAAAATCCTCGTTGGTAGTCTTCGACCCAAAATGGCAAGATTGCCTGTAATTATAACATTACAGTTATGTCAAAGACCTTATGAAAAATCGTTTATCTTTGTTTGAAAGCGAGAGATTTAAGTACATGAGAAATATGATAGGCCCGTGTAAAGGAAGTTCTCATTGTTCATGTTATTTATCATTTCCTAAACACACTTAACAGTTAAAGAATATCAAATATGTAGATTGGTTTGGGCAACGTTTACAATCTACATTGTAAAAAATTAAATACTTAACAGTTTAATAAAAGATTTGATGAAAAGAGCCACATCATCCGAAACAAACTGCTACAACATATTCTCTCATTCTTTAAACGAGTGGTACTTGAGATGAAAAGTGAAGTGACGGATACGAAAACAAGAGCTAGTAAAGGATAAATGTAAATAGTAGAATTCATTCCTAGTAGGTTCATAGATGTTGAAGCCAAGTCGTTCTTGACACGAGATATTGTACTGACAAGCCTATATCCTGATATTGATATTGGTGGTGAGACGTCATACGTCATAACATCACTTGGTTTGAGGAAATAGAAAGCCATATAGGTATCCAAAACCTGTAAGTTAAAAAAATTATTTTCTCATTCTTGTTTACTTGATCAATCTGAACGTAATCAGACCATATTTGAGTTAGTTTAACTGCGAAGGCAATTGTAATATTATTCTTCGTTCGTTTTGTCTATTTTATCCAAATTTAAAACAAAGAATCCTAAACTAAGAATCAACAACATAGTTAGTATTTTAGGCAAGGTAATATGATGTTGTTCTCTGGTACGGTGTTTCGTTTAGTGTATGTCACGTGACTTTTTTCGCCACCGTTTTTCGAAGAAACAAGCATTAAATATACATAATCTAGGAGTTGAGGTTGGTTTAAGTTTAGCTCCATATCACTAAAGATAAGCAAAACTTCGGAAGAGACTGTCGTTCCCCTCCTGAAATTACTTGAAGGAAGTTTGGACTATATTTGATCTCTGAACCAATGATAATTCTGGAAATGTTTAGTTTGTAAATTCCATGGGACACCGAGAAAAACGTTCAATAAATCTGGCCTAATTCCAGGTCTTTTGGACCAAAACAGTATAAAAATGTTTAACACGTCTGGCACCAATGTATTGCGTAAGATGCGAAATCAAGGGGCTGATCAAAGACTAAATACACAGCTATATAGGGTGAGTAGTATAGTCTTTGTTTTCCCCATGAATAGTACATATAAAAAGGGTAATATTACCAACAATATTAACAGTAGTGACTTATCTACTAATATAATCTAGGACATACAGGTCAATCGAGTTGTCCTAATAATTCGTTCTTTAAAATTTAAAACAGGCAGAAGTTTCCCATTCGGAGATGTAATATTTTGGTTTCCCAACTTGTTTTTTCGTTTAACATTTCATTTCTCCATTTTCAATAAAACTAAATTTTTGATGTAGAGTTTCCCCTCAGATTTATTTAAAAACAGATGTTATTATATTATGTTAAACGGTGTCTCGCATTGACAAATCTGGCTAAAAACAAGTTTATTGACACGAAAAAACCTTTTTCCATTATTTTTGGAATACGTATTATCTTGCAAGATCGTGATAGACAGTCTTCAAAAGTTGTGAAAAATACAAAATTTAATACGGTATGAAATTAAATTTTGGATATAACTGAAGTACAATAAAAATAAATAACTCATGTTACATGCTAGTGATTTACTAGAAAATATTTTCTTTCTACTGGAAGCTCAATGCTTCGTCGACCCCAAAAGAAGTAAGCTGAATACAACCAGCATAAACGTTCTTCAAAATTGTAGAGTACTCCCGTTTACTAAAACCAACATTTCTTGAGTTGTAATTTTGTTTCCAAATCTTAATATATACTAATTTCGGAACAAGTGCAAGTTATTGGGCGTCATTTTTAATGGAAAATAAAGATTATATTAGTGTTCATCACCATGAAAATAGCTAGAAACATCTAAACTGTAATATTATTTTTTAGTAAAACATTTCTTAAAACCTCACGATATAAATCTAATCTGACCTGAACCTAGCCTGTACCTATTCTAAAAACCTAAGTCGAAATACAGACTAAGGCTAACGGTTTAGTTAAAAAGTTTTGATATTTTTTTACAAAACGTTTTCCTACAAGCAAATTGCATTGCTTCTGACTAATTGCTGTGTACTGAACATGAATGTAAAAAAAGTCCAGTTAACTGCGCTTACACCTGAATTCCAATCGAATAAACTGTTCGATTATGATTGAAGCAATTTTCTTTTCTTTTTTTTTAATATCTTGATCATGGCGGAGCACTAAGCAATTTTGAAGAATTTCAATACTGATCGAGTTTGCGCGTGATTCAAGTTTTCACCTATTTTTAGATTGTAACATTCCGTCTAATAGTTAAAACTTCGGAAGAGTAATTAACACGAGCGTTGGTTCTTGCGATAAAGACGTTGCTACAATGAATGTGTCTGGAAAGGCAACACGCTTCTGTATAACAGAAGTAAGTTTTTATTTAATTTCATGGAATAATTGCAAACCGTAAGTAACCATGCGATGCCTAGCTGCTTTACCTTTTTTAAGATTTAATCGAATTTTGATAATTTTGGAACCTAATGCACCCTTAGGGGCTTTTTCCGCTTGACTAAAATTATACGCAATATCCAAAATATTGGTACTTACATATAGTTCACACTATAGTCTTTTTATTGCTACTGGCATATAGTTCCAGCCGGAATATTTTTGTGACTACTTGCATATTGCTTTTTCCGGAATAAATAAATTTCTATTGAGTTCCTTCCCCAATAATTTGTATGCTATTTTCATTTCGTCCTTCCGAAATAATTTGAATGATATTTGTAATTAGTTCTTCCCCAATAATTAGATGGCTATTGCATTTGGTCTTTTCCAAATAATTTATATGATATTATACACACTCCTTGTGTTGCTATGCTCAAATTGTTTTCCTCCAACAATTCCAATTTCAAAACCGGTTTATTTCTAAAATTTCCTGTATAGAATATTTTCTTCCTTGGTCAGTTATGCTTATTTTTAATGCACTGATGCCTTATTGTATATGATATTGTTACATTGTCACCACAACTTGTACGATAATTTCACCACCTGTCTTCCATATCGATTAGTAGCCCTACCGAATGAATTGAATCTTGTTCGACACGTATTATAGCTTTTATTATTTAATAAGGAGGGTGAAACCTTGTAAGATAATTTTGAGCCTGAATTTTCACCACACATCAATCCAAGCGACTTCAATTTGCACACATACTCATATATTTGAATGTCCGAAACCTGGGGCTGGAGTTAGAATAGCAATGAACTAAGCTCAATTTTATCCCGAGGTTTTATATTTTAAATAAATTTGACTGTGATTGACAGGGTCCATATTGGTCGGAAATTACGGGTTGGAAGGGACTCATCAATATTGAGGGAATTTTGTCTACGTTTTTAAAGATGGTTTTTGCGAAACTCAACATCTGGTAACTTAAAAGATAATTTTGGAAAGTCTCAGGGTGGCTTTCTCAGTTTTTATTTGAAACAGCATATTTAAAATTGGAACCAAGTATCCATTTCCAATATCATAGAAAATTCTCTTAGAATTCTGCAATAAAAACTAGATTTGTTGTATATTCTTTATATTGTTACATAGTTCCAATTACAATTACTCATTGTGTTTTTTTACTGTTTCAAATAAACCACAGAATATTGTATCCTGGAATTTTCCATTATAACTGTCATAGATGCAACATATTTTATTTTAGGCCTTCGGGGGATAGCGTGCTCGCCACTGATACCTATGTTGATCTGGGTCGAGTGTATAGTTCGAACAACGCAACCGGACAAATTGGATTTTTCGTTAGAAATGTAGGAGAACTAAACGGGCTTGGTCAGCTAGAACAGTATCCAAGAGGGAGTGGGCGAACCAGTTGTGAAAACCTTTAACTTGTTAAATTAAATCAACTATTCGTGCTTCCCGATTTGCGTCTTATGAATAGGAGTAGAGCTCGGCATTTTCTATCCATTATCCACAAATTGGTGGATAACCGATTATTTATAAACAAATTTGTGTATTATAATACGATTTAACACGTAATTTCTGTGGATAATTTTCGAGTATGAATAAAGATAAAATAACGTGGATAATGGATAGATAATGCTGAGCTCTAAATAGGAGTATAGTTTAAAGAAATTTATTTCCCTAGGAATGCGATTTGTCACTAATGTTGGACGATTTACGGCCGGAAATAATTGATTATGTGCGCTACACACCCACTGTTTTCCAAATGAACATGAAGATTATCTCCTCTCGTCCGACCAATCGGTACCCCAACACCTTCAAATTGATCGAGATATTTGACACCAAGGTTGTGATATCATTATATGCCTCATTCCGATGTAGCTCTAACGTGCATGATAAATAGCTTTTCTCTCCTATTTTCCAGGCAGTTCCTTTTAAAATTAGTTTTCCTAAAATTACGTAGTCATATCATAATCATATTTAGCTTTAGATATTTTAGGTAAAATCGGAGCCTCCGAAATGATCTAGACCCGTGCGTGTCGATTTTTATGTGGGGAAATATTCAGTTTCATAGAGGAATTATTTTCACATTATTGGTGAACTATATGGCGCTTTTATTACAGTTGCAACGGGGGTCTTCCATAAATTGTCGTTGATATTTGAGGGGCCAATTATGAAAATTTTATGAAGAGAAAGGTTTTACCCTTAAATTAACGTAATATTTTTAGGAGCTATTTACTTTTAATTGAATCTTTGGGTTAGATTGTGTGGACAACAAAATTAATTATGAGACTTTAACATTGTTGTTTTTTTAGTAAAACAAAACTTCTTGAAGTTGCTAATTCACAGTTTTATTATACCTCAAGAGGAATTTGTTTACTCGTTCATAACCTTTAATTTCTTAACCTTTGCTTTTTTATCCTTTACTTCTTTGGCATTATGGTTTAATAAAGGTCTTCGGTAATTTTCTAAAACATTTTTTAACTATCCGTGACCTTGGGTTCACCGCTCTACGTCTATGCCTTGCCCTAGTATTGTAGCAGTCGGCGGGGTCACGAGGCTGAACTTATTTTCATTTTGCGATACTGAAAGCGCCCCCAAGCGAGAATAAACGGCGAACTAAATTAGTTAAAAATATTCTGGCTTTGCGATAGGCACGGGCCTAGATCATCACGGAGGCTTCGGTAAAATACACGATATAATTGCATTAAGACAATTCTCATTCATAACAGGTTTGGCTGTACTTGATTTTTTCCATGGTCACCATTTCATTGGTTTTATCTGCGAGACCACGAACCAAATATACAGCTTTCAATCACTTTCTAAATATATTTGGCATTGTACTGTTTCAAGGTACGAACAACACAGATTTCGAGTCGTGAGAAAGAACAAACGTTTCACTATAAGGTGTAATGATGAAAAGTTTCTGAAACATTTTGATTATTTAAATATGTGTCTTAACGAATATTTTTCTTCTCACGCTTTGGTCTTGGCAATTTTTCGCCAATCTCTAAATAGTTTAAACTTGAACGTTTTATACGCTAGCGTAATTTCTCATCCACTGAGAGGAGTATTATCATAAGTACCATAATTACCCCTGATAAGTATAACAAGGCCGTTGGACTAATGTAACCAGCATGTTCATCTGCGTCCTATAAAAGTTAGGTATATGCGACGCCGGGCGGCCTTTTTTGTCCCAACCTTTTTAGCCAATGGTAGACGTTTCTAAGGCTGCCTCTAGCCAGGGCCGGAAATAAGCGCAGGACACTGGACATTGTCCAATAAAATTTTAAAATGTCCCATAATTTTTCTAAAAACTAAGGGGGTCACTGGATATTTTGACCAATAAATTTTCCCTAGTTTTGATGGTTTGACTATGAAGATGCGACAGTATTTTTGCACACTAGAGTGGACAATGTCCTATAATTTTACAAGTCAAAGGGGGCGTCACTGGACACACGTCCAATAAGAATTTTTCCTTATTTCCGGCCCTGCCTCTAGCTTCCCAGAAGTCTGACTTAGAATCTCGGTAAATGGATAGAATTCTTAGATTCTCAGTCAGAATTCTGAGTAAGTAAACATTAAGGTTTCGTCTGCTACACTAATGGGCAGAAACCACAGAAGCCTAAGCTACAAATATTGTAAGTGTTAATGGTTATTGTTATTTAAATTGATGAATTAGTACCGTTATCCATCATTGTTTAATAAATGTTGCAACAAAAATAATGTTTTAATTACAACCCTGAACCATGCCTACACTCGCGCGCTTGAAGGTCGCCATTACACCAACACTGGTCCGTGGCCTACAAGATATCTGTAGGGAAGGTCTGAATATTAGCCTCCGCGGACGATTTACAGTTTCAAATGACTACAAGAGGCCGCCTCCTTCGTTTTTTGGGTGAAAATGCGGTTACATTAGTCCAACGGCCGTGTTTTACTTATCAGGAGTAATTATGGTACTTATGGTATTATTTAAACCGTGATTTTATAACTAAGTTACAAAACTAGCATCACTAGAAAGATCCGGCGTTGCCTGTTAGCTTGCCAGGACATTATTTTTTTTAGAAAATTGCGTCATGTTCAACTCTGAAATCCATAAGATATGAGAGGGCAAACCCGAATACTAAATTCAAGGGATATACGACGTGTTATGTAGAAGCAGGGCCTATATCAAGCATATTTTCCATAAAATAGAGCTCTAAAAGGCATGCCTGAATTTGGTAGCGTTATCAGCGTATAGACCCAACCAACAAATAAACAAGTTGGCTTGGTCTCGTATCCATCTAAGGGATAGGATCACGTGACTAACGAAATTGACTGTAGTACCATCTGTCGTTGAGCGACGAAAATAAGTCTCTTATTTTCTGATTGGATTAGAGTTTGACTTTTGGGGTAAAACAGGCTCTGCGTGT
The DNA here is from genome assembly GCA_019434445.1 of Phalangium opilio. Lineage (NCBI taxonomy): Eukaryota > Metazoa > Arthropoda > Arachnida > Opiliones > Phalangiidae > Phalangium > Phalangium opilio. The sequence goes on from JAEQBA010002553.1 coordinate 23,458, forward strand.
GGCAAAATCAAGCCAATCAGGTTATCCCTTTCTCGCCTCAAAACCCGCGAACGAGATCTGAGCCGTTATAAAAATTCAAAAGAATTGTTGTTTGGGTCTATTGGGAATGGGACTTTTACTTAAAAATAAATAGACAATTCTGAATTATTTTTAGGAAACTTCTTGAAAGTGGAGCGTGCCTTTCCAAGGGTGTACTGGAGTTTGTGGATGCTGGCTTTCTTCTGCATTTCATGTTTTATCCTGTCGAAATTTCTATCTTTACTGGCCATGCCTGACACCTTGAAGTACTTCGATACCTTGGCTGACTTGTTAAAATTTCCCGACGTCATTCCTCGAATCCCTTCTGAATCAGCCGTTCACTACTTCTTGTCGGACGAGAGCCACCCAGTTAAGCGAGCCATCATGGAACAAGCTCGAAGGATGGATGGATTTTTCACATACCAGAACATGAATATAGACCTAGAGATTGAAGACATTCTCGATGGTGGACGAATCTGGTTCGGGGACGAATTTACGCCTTATGTCCTTTTTGTCGACTGCTGTATTCGGTGTTCTGAAGAAGACGTAAACGTTCACATTTCGAAAGAGAACGTCATGTTGATTTACACCTCGTTTCTAATGAGAAGGAACTTCACTGGCGACATCGCCTCTAAGTTTGCCGACATGGTGTCGTTCTATGTCGAGGGAGGTAATTTCGAAAATGACAAGAAAAGGGCCATGATGGAAAAACCGCAATTGATGTCCATATTTTATGGTACTATCGTTGAGGATTTCCAAAATCTTTCCCTAGCCAATTTCCGTTTTCCGCTAATGCTGTGGGCAACGGGAATTATATTTTCTTTCGTTATTAGCGTCATTGAGATCAAAGTCTCCTTCGACAACTAGTAAAAAAGCAGGTTGAGGCTATTACAACTGGCGCTAAAATACATAATATCAGGAGTTCATAATAACGGGGAAGTACGAAACTGGTTAAAAAGCCCGTAACAACAAAGTTTCGCCGTAAAGCTCAGCGGATTCATACACCGCTTAACTCCCAAAGAAATAGTGGCTGTGATACCCCATTTTTTAGCGCCCACGCGCATTAACATACACACTTCCGGTTTAGCACTATTTTTATCTTGTGATTCTGGGAGCGAAAATGGCTCACATCTGCTTTTGTCGGCGAGGTGGAAATTAAGCCTTGGCTAAAGAGTTGGCTTTTAGTCGGGGTTTCTCGTTTTCTACAAAGCATTTAAACGATCGTCAATGATGTTTTGTTGTGATATGTGAGAGTGAGAATCCCGTGGTTAAATTAAAACGGTTTGGACAAATTTATTCCCAGTATCTTTAATATAAGAATTGCAACGTGTTTCTACGTCCACCATATCGCCATTTTTCTTTTCGACGGAGATCCCAGCCAAAGGAAGTTTTGGAACGAAAACCAAGGAGCATAGATACCACTACGATATACTGTAAGGTTGTATGTCCATAAACAGGCTAATCCTTTCTATGCGCAACGACAGAATCTTGTTGTTCGCGATTTTTACCATTAGCTCTATGGCCAGTTTCATACTCCCCCCCCCCCCGAAGAGGGGTTATTATGAACTCCTGATAATATTGTATTATTATAGTATTGGATTTCATTTTAAAAATTATCTCTTTAATTCAATCAAATAAACACACAACTAATTTAAATATTATTAGGACTAGCTATGCCACCAGCACACCCATGTCTTTAAACTTATAATGGAATTGAAACCAGGAATTTTCCCAAGAGCGGACTGGCCAGGTGGGCAAAATCCCACGGGACCGTTAGCAAATTTAGCTTTCGGGGCCGCAAGCCACGGAGGGAGTGGCCGGTCCTGCTCGCCAAAATATTCCTCTGAGATATTGAGAGGTGGTGAATGTAGCACATAGCAATAATACTAGCCTAATATGCATAAACTTTGACGACTCCGAGCTTATCAAAACTAGAGCTGTGCTAATTATTTAGTTAGCTAATTAAAATTCTAATTAATTGGCATTTTCTACTAATTGAAAATGGTAATTGAATTTTAACTACTTTACTGCTAATTGGGAAGTAATATAATTTATTAGTGTGCATCGGAAAGGTAATTATCCAATTAAAAATTAATTAGGTTTAGTTTTTGGCTAATTTGCCAATTGGATTTTCAATTAATATCTTTCGCCGATTTCGGCGATTTGAAGTAAAAACTGAAAAACGGAGTTTCATCTAAACGAGAGAGAATGCGTCCCACTACCAGCAGTGAGGGGGAGCAGCATTGTTAACCCACCCACTGTGTCCTCTTTCCCTCTCTTCGTAAATGAAATGCTCTCACAGTGAAGTCTATGACTTTTTCGTAAATCGTAGCTCCCTTATTTCGATATTTCCATGATTTTTCCTCCTTGAATTAATAGAAAGTGCCCATGGATTTACAACTCCGGAGTCCGTTTTAGGAACTGTTGCAAGAAAATGAAGAAATGAGCCTAAATTTAGCATGACGGAAGGTTCGAGCCTTGTCTCATTTTTCGAGAATAATACATGTCTGGCTTTCATACCCCTTTTTCGAAGAATAATACATGTCTGGCTTTCATACCCCTTTTTCGAAGAATAATACATGTCTGGCTTTCATACCCCTTTTTCGAAGAATAATACATGTCTGGCTTTCATACCCCTTTTTCGAAGAATAATACATGTCTGGCTTTCATACCCCTTTTTCGAAGACATTAAAACTCGCATTACCAAAGGGGGAGTGGAAAATCCATGGGCTTTTTCATGGTGTTATTTGTTACTTACGGTTTATTTTTTCACATTAATTAGACAAGTAATTAATTAGAAATTTTTAATTGTAATTATTTTAAAAAGATGACTAATTTCTAATTGAATTTAATTAGTTCTATGCCTAATTGCTAATTGGCTAATTAATTAATTCATAAATATTAATCTAATTGCTAATTGGCTAGTTAATTAGTTCATAAATATTTATCTAATTGCTAATTACAATTTAATTATTTACCAGCTAATTAGCACAGCTCTGCTTAATATTACATGGCGTTGATAAGATCGGCGGCTATATGTAGAGGTTTCGTGGCGCATAGTTTGGTGTGGACTTGAATACTTTTTTCAAATTACTCAAGACGCTTTGCAAATGTCTATGCCTCACTTCAAACGCCGATCTCAAGTATTTCACTTTCCTTGAGCGATGAACTTCAACAGGTCCTACATGTTTCTCTCCCTTGTTGAAAAAATGATGGCATTTTTAAATCCACTCAAAGTTCCGAAAGAAAGTTAAGAGTCACGAAATCCACAGAACTATGTCATTGGATGTGAAGAATAGAGCTTGGCATTATCTATCCATGATCCACGTTATTTTATCTTTATCCATACTCGAAAATTATCCAGAGAAATGACGTGTTAAATCGTATTATAATCGACAAATTTGTTTATAAATAATCGGTTACCCTATCCAGCAATTTGTAGATAATGGATAGAAAATTCCGAGCTCTAGTGAAGAAAGACTTTTGACTACATTAGGTTTACCTCAAGGAGATAATCAACATCAAGGAGGCATCTCACCAGCTTACGAATGAGGGTATTGTGTGTCAGGTTCATCCAAGGCGAGGCCGACCGTATTTACTGTAGAGTAAACGGCAGTTGAACACCCAAAGTTTTACTCTCCTAACATATTTCTCGGCCCAAACTAAAGTTTGCCACGGAAAGCTGGGTCTCCTTAAAAAAAAATTCGCCCCCCCCCCTCGTTAGCGATAAGGCTACGAGTTTATCCATTATGTTTAATTAAATACCGTTTTTAAAAAACATTAGCACGCCACACAGTACACCGTCGCCGTAAAAAATGTAAAAAGCGTCAACGTGTATGAACCCTCCATGCTCAGCCTAAAATTAGCCCCGCCTATGTTACTTCACTCTCCACCGCTGTGGTGCGCTGCTTCAAAAGTTCGTTCTCGTTCGTGGCCGAGATTTTAGAATTTTTTCTCTCAATTCACGCGAGCTCGGCTGGGAATGTAAAAGCAAAGAGGAGGGAAATTTCCCTCCTCTTTGCTTTTACATTGGTAAAAGAGCTCATCGTCACAACTTTCAGAACTAGAGGCTATGGCTAAAAGCCGGATATAGGATCTTGATGTTGATTATCTTCTTGTGATAAAGTTTTAGTTCGATACGATCCTAATGGTCTAGAAGCTAATTCGATTACAGAATCGTACTGTAATTGTAAGGGTGAAAACTTGACTAAAACACTTGCGCTCACATTAGTAGCGTTGGGTTATAAAATCAATTGCCTCATACCTAGACTTGTATAAAATATTAATAAAACGCTTATAGAGTAATTATTATTATTATTAATGTGCATAATAATAATCGTCGTCATTACTTACGTATTTATAAATCAATTATGTGAACATTGTTGGCATTATTTGTCTTAGTTTTATATCTTCTTTATATAAGGGGAAAAAAGACTATAGCATAGACTAATCCAATATAGATATATTTATGTTCTTTGGTCAGCCCCTTGATTTTGCATCATCCGCAACACATTGGTTTCAGACGTATTAAACATTTTTATAATGTTTTGGTATAAAAGAGGTGGAATTAGGATAGATTTATGGGACGTTTTTCTCGGTGTCCCGTTGCATTTACAAACGAAATTTTTCACGAATTGAGAGTCCAGATAAATTCCAAATTTCAGGAGGAGAAGACAGTCTATTCCGAGGTTTAAAACACCTCCTTTGCCTATCTTTAGCATTACGGAACTTCTAGATGATGGGAGATTTATTTTCTACGTGTAACGTAAAATGTAGGGATATCTCACCTGGAATTGAGAAATTTTCTCGGAAAGAAAAGGCGAGATTTTTAGATACGTGTGTTATATATGAGACAAGTAGTTCAATATAATGCAAGAAGATATACATAACAATGCTGTCCATGTATGTGCGTGAGTTTGTGGTGGATCACAAACATAAAACACTTCGAGATGTCATGAATACTTCAAACCTGTCTGGGGATTGGTATAGTGCCTAATTGGGACTCTTGATTGTACAAAAGCCGAAAACATGCTATGCACCGTTACACGTATAGATTTTACGAAATAATTTTCGTGACTTGTTGCCCGGAATACGCGAGTAGAAACACGGCACCAGCGAAATTTTTTCTTTTTTAACAATGTTTTCCTAAATCCTATGCACTGTTGCTCATATTCTTTCAAACGCGTGAGCCGAAAATCTGAAAAAAAAAACTATGACTGATCTGATCTTTTTAACAATGAATTTTTACAGTTTGAGCAAACGACAAGTTCTTACAGTGATATAAAAGCACAAAAATATCTAAATAACATAACAGCTCATAGTACTTTCCCTGCCTTGATGTTCTTTTACTTCAAAATAGTATTAGTGTAAAATATTAAAGCAGAATAAATCATAATACAGACTTTCTCTTCTAATGTACGTACGTCAAGCTTCATTGCTTTAGCCATATTTCCTGCAACGTTTTTGTTGATCGTCTGATTCAATCTATTAAGATTATCAGCCACGTCTTCAATACTTAAAAATTCCCACCTGAAAAATAAGGAAAGTTTAAACTTCCATCAATTACGTTACACGTATCTGGTAAATTCTTACGTTATGTTTTCCAAATAATGAAAAAGCATTTTCGTCAACATAATCATATCCATATCGTACACATTGTACCGTGGATTTTCGAAAAGCATATTGGCTTCATCCTATTCAGTTTGAATTATTAAAACCGTTTATAAATCTCTTAGAGCATGTACGAGTACAGCAAGAGAATCATTAAGACATTTTCATCTCTGAGTTACGTATGTCACGCAGAGGTTCTGTTTTGACAGTGTCTGTCTGTCTGTTCTTTGTTACACCTCATGGGACCGCGTTCGCAGTATTAAGCAATATTGAGAAATATAAACGAAAGAGATATTGAAGAAAATTAAATAGTGATAAAAATGTGCTGAAACAATGAAAAGATCCCTGCACCAACGTAGATCCGCTAAGTAATAATCCACCAAACTAATATGTGACTGGACCGGATACATCCATCCCCAACTAAGAAACCATAAGTCTAATACTCTTACCCTACCTCAACCGTAATGCTGCGTGAAACGTAACGGAATTACAAATAAGACTGCATTGGTATTACTGTAACATAAGACGATTAGACTTAATGATTGTGAATTCGCCACGCTTATTTCTTTACGATAGATTAATTAGAAATAGAAAATCAGCGACTAAAAGCCCACAAATAAAAGTAATAGGTTGCTCACCTATACCATGAAGGAATATACTAACCTATCAAGAACATTAACATGTACAAAGATGGGCCAAGCCTCGCTTCGTGCCCTCTCCGCCGTAAAACGTTCTGAGATCCCATGTAGAGCCAAGTCTGTCATTTTCTTATCATTCAATCGCCAATTGAGCAATTATGTTATAAATTAAGTCCTTTTCTTAATTAATAACCAATATTCTTTGACTCTATCATTATTATACATCTTTGTTCGCATCAAAAATATCGTGACTTGGCGAGGGAAGGGATCGCGTTAAACCGCCCGCTCCTCCGCGTTTCATTGTTCATTCATATATGTAGGACAAAGGTCGGCCACTAGGTCTACTAGTTCAGACGACGTAGAGAGAACTTGTTTACCTTCTGGCTTTGCGCACATAAGTTACTAGCAGCCTCAATGTCGCGTGGCTTCTAAGTTCAAATACATGATGCAATACGTTAGCGGTGACGGTTTTAATACCAACAGTAAGATCAAGAAAAACGACCTCTTATAGATCGCAAATAGAAGAAATGTATGTATTTCTGGTCATAAGAATTCATATTATTTGAATATTAGATACGCTTTTGACTAAGTTGGAAACCTGCGATGACCAAAATAGAGGTTCAGCGAAATTTTATTGCAAAACTGAGCCTTCTACTCCTTGAATATAAATTCTCTGACAGAAGGCCACATGTTTGCACCTGGACCTTGTTTTGCATTACTAAAAGACAAACAATCGAAGCAAGCTAGGGTCTTTATTACTTAAGACCCTATCCATTTTATGTCACACGCCCACTAGAGTCCATGCTGTACACGTACGGGTTTATAAGAGTCTCCAAATATTTGCAATAATAACCTTCTTTCACGGTGAAACTCACCTGATACATAGCTATCCTCATTGAGGTAGTATTAATCAAACTTGTTTGCCTCATTTTCCGAAGTAATCCAGCGATACGGCCCAGAGAGTAAGATTAAAATTATATTGCCGATTGACTCCTTTGTGGAGGAAATATACTGTATAGATCAATCAATTTTCGCTGGGAAAAGTGTGACCTAGCCATATGGACGTCAGGATTTCCATTCTCATTACATGTAGATGTGAAAGAAAAATGGAATATTTATGGTGTAGTAGAATATTAAATTAGAATTTCTTTTTTACCTCCTTTAACAATACAAATCATGTACCGAAAGCAAGAAACATTACGAAGTTGGACGAATAGAATTAATATTGGATTGTTGATCTTCAAATTGATAATCGAATCAAGCAGTCTCGCAAGAAAACACTCGTCTCACATTTCGAGACAAACATTAAACAAGAAAAAACCAGCAACACAAAAACAGTACTCTAGAGATATTCGCGGTTACCATGATTAACGTAACCGCTAACCCGTCGAGGAAAACCCAATTTTTTGTTCGTGCTTCTGTACATCGAAGAGAGATGGAAGTTTTAGTCCTGGTTATGATTTAGTATCTTGTTATAATGATAAAACCATGGAAGAAGAAGGGTATGGAATGGTGAGGTGAATAGGCAGACGGCTACGCGAAATGTAGGGTCACGTGGGAAAACTCTCCTCTCCTCTCGGCACGAGCTGTAACGCGATTACTGCTCTGCGCAATATTGGCGCGCAAGCAGAGAGAGGGATACACTGTTTAGATCCGCTCTCTACCGCCTCTGCTACTGCGCGCCTGCGCGGAAGCTTTCAACGTTGGTGATAAACTCGGGAAGGAGGGAATGAAAAGGGGGAAGTTACGATTTTTCAACGCGCTCTCTTTAACACTATAGGACCCTTCCATACCCTTCTTCTTCCATGATAAAACAGGTTTAAAAAACTTACTAAATTGACCAAAATGCTGCTTTAAATTTTAAGTGATTTACAAATGATTTACAAAATGCGAATTGAATTATATCGGCATTACTCAAAATTTTAACAATATTTCAGCTAATCAAAGAAAGAAAATCGGAACGAGCTAGAAATTTATTAAAGATTCATTAACGGCGTTATAAAACGAGCTTATTTTCGAAATTATAATAAATATTTTATCTATTTATGATTTCGGTGGATTTCTCAACAGTGGTTTAGTCGAAAGGTCCGACATTTTAATTTTAACCCCCTAGACCCAGCGAGCCTATTAAATACCTTTTATTATATAACCAAGATATAAATTCTTCCGCAAGACCCTACTTTTAAGTTTATGCGTGAAGTCAGATGGGATGGTTGCAATACCCCGTCCCCTTTAATTTACGCAGAAAGGCATAGAAAATGGCTTCTTAAGATTCCAAGTAGAAGAACTATACGAATTAAGAATATTACTATATCAGATACGCTTTTGTCAACGTTTAGACTAAATCGTAAACCTGCTAGGACCAAATTAGAGGTTCGCCGATATATCGTTGCAAAACTGGCTCTTCTTTTATTAAAATTGTCTCCGAACCTGGGTTAGGTAACTTACTACGTTTTGCAAATAAAACGCTAAAAAACCGACAAACGAAGCAAGGATCTTTTTTACTGATCTACTTCAACTTATTCCCCGAGAAACCCTATTCACTTGGCACACTTGGAAATCCGCTGAAAACTAGATCCCATGCTGTACACGTACGAGTTTTATAACAATTTCATGTACTTACAATCATAACTTTTTTCCTTTAGACTTGCATTGAACATGCTAATCTCAATGTGGTAGTATTAACCGAACTTGTTACCCACATTTTCCAAAGTTATTCAGTGAAACGGTCCAGAGAGTTAGAGCAAGTCTAGGGTTGTGAAAATTATATTATTGGTTGGCTCTATTTTGGAGGATTATACTGTAAGGCTTTAATCAATTTTGTGTGAGCTAACCATATGTATAAATAGTTTTCCACTTTCACTTAAAGAGTTACTGCCATAATTTTCGTCATCCACAAACTTAAAATACGAAAAAAATCCTTGAAAAATCTAGTTTATTATGATATGTTTACTTATGCATTTGGTTTCTTAGAAATTTATAAAATTGCAATCAAAGTTTTGTGTTTGGAAAAAGCCTAGTTAAATTTTGTTTCGTTTGACGACGTAGTAAGGAGAAATTTTCACTCTAGATGTCGCTCACGTGACGCCTGTTAGTGTCTCCGCGCCGCGTTAAGCCTATTTTATTCAGATTCGCGCGGCATTAGTAGGCTCCGAGAGTCTCGGGCGCACGCGCTTGGCTTTTCCGCGAGATGCCGTGAGTGACGTAGCGAGGAGAAAAACCCGCCAAATATCTTCTCCGCAAATTTGCTTTTGCCCCCAAATTTCAAGTTTTCGAAGTGTTTTTTCTGTGTTTTGCCTCATATTTAAATATTTATTAAGCATATTTTTGGAATCAAAAGAGTTTAAACTCTCAAAAAAGTAAGGTTTTCTTTAGATTTGAGATAATTTTTAAAACAGTTCACTATTCCTTTAACATGGAATTGAAAATTATTGAGTTTTTTTTGCTATCATTGAATGCGAAAATCATTTTTTTTCTCTCCTTAGTTTACAACAAAATTCCCTTGCCGCATCAGCAAGAAACAGATTATGAAGTTGATCGAATAGAGTTTTAAGCTAGAGTTTAAAAAGGGATACTCTCAATCTTTACCGACTAGTATGGCGGCAGTTTTAGGTAGAAAAATGCGCATAAAAATATGTTTGATACCAAAAATCTCGACTAAAAGCGCTTAAAATTAAGAAAAGTACGTTCGATTATTTGAAATTCAAACCAACCGCGAAATACCGGCTATCTTGTTTCCCCCGTTGTGACATCGTAAATGGGACATTGTTTCCATTTTTCATTGGCTATTTGAAAATAGGAGAATGTAGGTAACTCTAGACGACTGTATAGTAGTTATTCACATTCACTGGGAAGCGGCGCATAATAGAGAAGAATTTTTTAAACATAATTTTGATTTTTCATGTTTATCATCCTTTGTTCTCTTAACTCTTGGTTACGTTGTAGAGTAAGGATGATAGCGATTTGTCAAAATTGTTACAAATCCAACACACCACATTTTTATGCTATTTTGGCAAAGGCTTGGGTTCCATGTATAATAATGGTATGGCTTTATTTTAGCCTAATGGCCCTAATCTAAGCTTTAACATACTTTTTTATAATTAAACATTGTAAAGCAATTGCTTTGAACACCAAAATTACAGTGAAATAATTTATATTCCTTAATTATATATACATATATATAATTGGCGAAAATGCAAAATAGTATGAAAACTACTTTTAGGTGTAAATCTACTGTATCTCCAAAAAAGTATGAAGAGGGTAGCGGGAGTTTCCCTCGTGTTTTTGCTGAACGACTGTAGAGGGGGCAGTGATCGGAGCGGCACCGAAAACTAATACTTTTAAAAATTATTTATATTATATATATGTATATATATTAATTTATAGTTTCAATAACTTTAACTTAACTATTTTTAAATAATTTTTAAAAGTATATATTTAAAAAATGAAAGCTTTTCATTAGTAGCCAAAAGATCTATCCCTTTAAATTTCGTACATAATGCAGGATTTACCTTAACTGACTTCGAATGGTTTTCATTTCAAATGACTTCTGAATCACGATAAATACATATTGGATAATGTGTATACAGATTATTGTCTGAATCATCCAGTCTCGCGAGAAAACGCTAGTCTGAAAAATAAGTTAATCGTGTAAAGCCTTTCTCGGTGAACTCTTTTCTCTCAAGAATGAAGCCTTCCGTTTCAAGATTAATGTATAACCCTTAAAACTTTAAAACGTAAATGTACTTTTCACGATCAATGTCTTGCTTTTAGAAACAATCAATACACAAGAACAAAACAGTACTCTAGCTTTCTCCAAGAATACCATGATTAACGGTAGAACTCACACCTGTCGCAGTGAACCCACTTTCTTTATGGTTCTGTGCATCGGATAGAGAAAGTTTTAGTTCCGGTTATGATTTAGAAATCCGTTATAATGGTGCAACAGGTTCAAAAAAAAATTTCTTTATTGAACCAAAACATTGCTTTAATTTTTAGGTGATTTGCGAAGATGCGAATTGAATTATTACACTAAATTTGAAATAAATATCATCCAGTCAAAAAAGGGTGAGGGTTAAAATTTTTTTAAAAGATTCATTAACGGCGTTATAAAACGTGCTTAGTTTCGAAAGTATAATATAGAGTTAAACTAAATATGATTTCGTTGGATTTCTCAACAATGGTTTAGAACAGATCTTTAACATATTTTATACCTGTTCGCTTCTGAGAAACCCTCACATTCATTGAGACAGATGATCTGGGTCTGATGGCTTATTATATTACCACTTGTCTCTCAGATTTTTTTGTCAAAAATGAATTTCAATATGCTCTCATGTTTTTTTCGAAAAATTATCTGTGTCTAATGGCTTATCTTAATTGTAAAATGTGGATAGGAGCATACATTTTAAAATGCCCTTCGAAGCATGTAATAGTGCCTGATTTGCATTGTTTATTTCATTTTTGTGACCGCTAACACACAAGTGAAAAGCAAACTTCGAAAATATTGTGCACTAAAAACAGTGCTGATTTGGTTCTGATAACCTATTCGATAAAAGATTTGTCAAGTCCTCTCTCGTTAGTTTTAATATAACCGTGACGGGAATATCGTATTTTACTAAAACTTATGATTCCCTTCGGAAAAACTGCACCATGAACGGTGCTGCAGAGTCCTGGTACTCATGTGGCTTATACGACCAACAATTTCTATTGCAAAATAATTTATTATAACAACAAGTTCGTCCCATCAAATAAGACCAACTTATGAATCTTACTTTTTTGACAATTAAAACAATATTCAGGGTTTTTTAGCCAACTCTATGACCAGTGAAAACATAGAGAGTATTATTCCAATAAGGTAAACGAAGAAAACTGAGGAAACAAATCCAAAACTCGTTGCTTTTGGTCCATTAATATAATTGTCTTTTTCCATATGAAGTACTTCTCGAAATCGAAACAAAACCACTTTCCGTCTGGGTTCATTTTGGCGAGTTTCAATAAATCTACAGATGCTATGATATAACAGTGTTAAATTTTTTCAAAGGTTTATAGTACTTTCAAGAATAAGCTTGGATATCAATTATTTAACCGTTATACACGCTGTATTGGCATTACTATACGACCTTCATGCACGCTTTAAAAGCACTCTTACCCAGAACCCGGCCCGATCCAAATTTGGAAATTTTATCGAACCGGGTCAGGTTGGGCTTTTCAATTTTTGGTAATTAAGGTGCCGTACCGGGCTTTAGTTTTTTCTCAGAAATTCGGGCCGGGCCAGACTTGGTTTTCTCCTTTAGTTCAAAATTAAAATGAAATATATTTTAATTGAAATTAAGCTTCTAACAAAAAAATTGAGACCTTGTGACAAACTATTGCTAAAAGAAATTAATAAAACACAATGAATTCAATTCATTCAACTAACAACTGCACAGTCACAATACGCAACGGGCCTGGTCTAGTCAATTCATGCAATGGGCCAGGCCAGGCTTAGTCAATTCATGCAATGGGCCAGGCCAGGCTTAGTCAATTCATGCAATGGGCCAGGCCAGGCTTAGTCAATTCATGCAATGGGCCAGGCCAGGCTTAGTCAATTCATGCAATGGGCCAGCCAGGCTTAGTCAATTCATGCAATGGGTCAGGCCAGGCTTAGTCAATTCATGCAATGGGTCAGGCCAGGCTTAGTCAATACATGTAACGGGCCGGGCCTACAATTATATACTCGGACCCGGGCTGGCTCGATCGGGCCTGAAAGATTCCGCCCGAACAGGTATTTGCTCTAAATCTCGACAATGTGAAAATTGTCACATTTAAACACTAATCTTTGCACAGAAATACTGATAGTGATTAGTCCTGGGCCTTTTATACCTCCAAACCAAATGTCAGGGAATTTTATGACGTCACATGCCAAAAAAGCTAAAGATCTTACAGATATTTAAGGTTTTCAAGGACATTTAATGGTAGTTTCATGTTGAATATTAAATGTGCTGCTGTCATTTCGAATTCTGTTTGTCCAATGTGTATTACCCTTTCCGATTTAATCAATTGATGGTAAAACGAATTGATAACACTGTCAATAAATTGAACTTGCTGAAATAAAACACTTTGTCCTTTCATAAAGAAAGGATTGATGTTTTTGTCATTAAAATCATCGTAATAATATCCATTTAAAGCCATTCTACTTCGCAGCTGCTTGTACGCCTTGTCTGACATCTGTATTTAATTGAGATTTGAAATTTTGATAAAATTTTATTGTTTGATAATGTTTAGATGATTTATGACCCGCTTACATTGATCATTTTGTGTAGCTTTCCGTTTTTCGAGATCATCGGCACAATATTGGGATTTCTTATTAAATCTTCAATAGAGTTGATCAACTCTGATTTGGAAATTAGAACTTCGCTTTTCACCGTACCATGGTATGATTTTATGAGAATAAACGTGGCTAGAATCCACGATCCAAGCAAAATCCTCGTTGGTAGTCTTCGCCCCAAAACGGCAAGATTACCTGCAATTAGGATGTTACAGTTGTTTCAAGGCCATTTTGATATACATGAGAAAGGCTTGTGTGAAGGGAGTTGTTACTCATCATTTCCTAAACGCACTTAACAGTCGGGGTCAAGTATACCAGGTTAAAGAATAAGTTTTTTGGTTTGAATAACTTTTACAATGTATATTGAAAAAAAAAATTAAATACTTAACAGTTTAATAAAAGATTCGATGAAAAGAGCCACATCATCCGAAACAAACTGGTAAAACATATTCTATTATCCTTTAAGCGAGTGGTACTTGAGATGAAAAGAGAAGTGACGGATACAACAACAAGGGCTAGTAAAGTATAAATGTAAATAGTAGAATTCATTCCTAGTAGGTTCATAGATGTTGATGCCAAGTCGTTGTTGACACGAGATATTGTACTGATTATCCTGTGCCCAGATATTAATATTGGTGGTGAGATGTCATACATCGTGACTACACTCGGAATGACGTAATAGAACATCATAAATGTATCCAATATCTGGAAGTTTGAAAAAATTATTTGACCATTCCTTAAATCTCAAAATGATTCATATGACCAGGCTCAACGGAATCAGACCATTATTGACTTAGTACACTTTTGAAGGCAAATGCCTTACTCTTCTGTGTTCGCTCGTCTTATTTAAATTGAATTTTATAACTATGAATGCTAAATCCAAAAAAATGAAACCTTATAACCAAACCTACCTATACCATAATTAAGGACCATCGTTTTTCACATCCCGATTGTACCGCTCTTTAGGGACCTGCTGTAACGGTACAGCGCGTTTAAGAGAACCGCTGTATAGGGAACTACCCCAAACGAGAATGGTTCTTATTTTTGAAAGCGAATTTTAAGTCATTGGAACATATGTTAATTAATAATAAAAAGAATTACTGGGCTTAAGTATTTCACTATCGAATACGTGGAATAGAGTGCGAGATCTGAGAAGCACTTTCTGCCTGAAAATCGCAATACTACAGGAAATATCCCTATGCTTAATTTCGTACTATCCGTAATTATATACTGTTAGACAATATTTAATAAGTGCAGATAGAATAATCATTTGGCACATTTCATAGGTCTTAGTTAAGAATTCGGTTTTCCCCGTCAAATGTATTCTATCATTCTAAGACGTATCTGATCTCTTCCACACTGTATTTTAACAGTTTTCAACAGTCGTCGAGTTCTTATGGTGATAGAGAAAATACCACAAAATCGCAATAGTATAACACTTTATAGTTCCCTCCTTTCCACGGTGTTCTATTTTGAACCTTTATCAATTTATTCATTTTGAAAGTTTTCGAAATTGATTGTGATCCTTAAATTCAAATCTGCCGTAACGAATAATCTGGCTTTTCGGGAAACCGCTATTTAGGGAACCGCGGTTATGAGGATCGCTATTATGGGGTCCACACATATAAGTGCCGCTCATATGAAAATAAATATTAAGCCCGATTGCATTGAAAAGAGAAACAGAATCACAATAGCATAACAATTCATAGTTCCATTCCTGCCCCGATACTCTTTTATATAAATGATAATGATAATTTTGAAAGATATCGAAATTGAGTGTGATCCTATTGCGAGAATACAAATCTGAGGTTTCAAAGTAGAATAAATCATGATTCCTGACTTGCACTACTAAAATACATACGTCGAGCTTTATTGCTAGCGCCATATTTTGGGAATGCTTTGGTTGATCGTCTGATTCAATCTTTTAAGATTAGCATTTACTTTTTCAATAGTTAACAATTCCCATCTGAAAAATATGGAACGTTTAAACTTTCAGGAATTGTCTTACAACTATCTTGTAAATTCTTACGTTATGTTTTTCATATAATACAACAACAGTTTCGTCAACATAATCAAATCCATATCGTACACGTCGTACCGTGGGTTTCGCAAAAGCTTAATGACCGCTTCCTATTCAGTATGATTTATTAGAACCGTTTACAAGTCTCGAAGAATATATACGAGTACAGCAAGGGTATCAGTAAGATCTTTTACCTCTCTGCGTGACAAAACTGAGAGGTTCAGTTTCGATCGAAGCAGCCTGTGTCTGTCTGTTGTGGTAACAAGAGTCCGACGCCGCAGATAGTACGCCGGCGTGCAGCCATATTTCTAGTTTTTAACCCCGCCGCCGCCGAACGTACTTTTAAACAGCACGCCGCCCCGCCGCGACGCCGAAATATCACCGGCGTACGCCGACTTGCCAAAATATCACCGGCGTACGCCGACTTGCCAAAATATCACCGGCGTACGCCGACTTGCCAAAATATCACCGGCGTACGCCGACTTGCCAACCAGTCTTGGAAATAGCACAGGTCCACAGGTCCAAAACCCGTTTATAAATTGCTCGGACCAGTTTTGTTATTCTAAATCCGGGGGTTACTGGTCCTTGGGACCAGTTTATTAATTGAGAACTTTTAAGAAAATTGAAGAGGGACCAGTTTAAAAATTCTAGTCATAATAAATATGTACTCCACGGATCTAGACTCCAAGCCTTGTCTGGTTCTCATTTTTGCCTTCCTTGCTACAACTATGTAAAAGCGCGTGTTGGTAATTTTGGGCTTTTTCGCTCGAAAAATCGAAGGAGCCATTTTTAGCATGGCCGCTATAGGAGGAACACAGTTATTTAGCCAGAAGTTTGAAATTACTGGTTCAAATCTCTTGAAATTTTTTAAAAAAAAATGTGCAAAACAACGTTTGCTATTTTTTGGAAATTTTCAAAACATTTCTTTTTATAGTTTTTTTTATAAATATTAGAACGAAAATTAGCCCTAATTAAAGGGTTTAAAAGTCTCTTCCGTTTCACTTGATCGAATCTCTTGAAATTTTAGTGAGAGGCATATTGAACGGTTTTAAATTATGATGGAAAGTTTCAAAGTTTTCAAACGAACAATTCACTTCCAAGAAATTCATTAAAATTTTGTTTGTGCATAATCCTACAACCTATTTAGTCGCTTAGGAAAATTTTAGGAAAAGAACTATTCGTTTCAAAACTTTGAAATTATGCACGATAATTTAAAACCTTTCAATATGCCTCTCACTAAAATTTCAAGAGATTCAAACCAGTGAAACTGAAGGAAACAAATTTAAACTGTTTCAGACTAAGCCATTAAATTATGGTTAATGTTCTTACAAAAAGCTAGGGAAGAGAAACATTTTAAATTTCGCACAAAAATACCAAACATTGTTTTGCAAATCACATTATTTTTCCAGAGATTTCAACCAGTATTTTCGGACATGGACTGATCTTGTGAACACCATTACTTCACAACTGAGAACTACATACGACATTAATCACTCGTTGTGAACTTACACGCCTCTAACGCCACCGCCGCCAATAAAATTGTATGCAACGCCGCCGCCGGTTTATAGAACGGCGCGCCGTCGCCAATATGCCTAAACTGTGCAAACGCCGCCGCCAACAACTTTTTGGCGGTGTCGGACTCTAGTGGTAACACCCCAGATTTCATTACGGAGCAAACGTGTTCTGACCCTTTTTGTATATAACCCGGGCCACGTAACTTATTACGCTTTGCAAACGAAACTTTGTCGGAGTGTTAAGAAAAGACAGACAAACGCAGCATCTTTCTTACTTATCTCCCAATATTTAAACTAGACCTCAGCATTATCTATCCATTATCCATAGTCGATAATTATCCACAGAACTTACACGTTAAATCGTATTATATCCACAACTTTGTTTATAAATAAGCGGTTGTAACTGCGCTTGCGAAATTTCTAAACTCGCTCCACGTGGCCATAAAAGCCTTGGCTAAGACTAAAATTAAACTACTCCCGCTCCTTAGGTTCATTCATACTTTTACTAAACTAACTAAATAATAATTAAATTCCGACTTGTATTTATTACAACTAAAGAAATTAAATAATAATTACTGATGAAGATGAAGTCTAATATCAGGGTCAAAGCAGACCTACGCTCGAGCGACCCACTACATCTTCGTAGTAGAGAGAGACTGACCTATAATGATAAGCAGTCGACCCTTTTAAAGTTGGAGAAAGGTCAAAGGTAACACAGGATGTTAGTCCTCTATATAAACCCTACACCCCTAGAGTAGAAACTCGGGAGGTCCCTTAACTATTACGGAAGGTTACACGGTTATACACCAATTTGTGGATAATGGATAGAAAATACCGAACTCTAAGTTCAACCCCGGGGACCCTATCCAGGTGGAACACGCTAAATTCCACTTCAAAATAGATCCCATGCTGTACACGTACGAGTTTATAACAATTTCATGTATTTGAAATCAGAACTTTTTTGGTTTTGAACTTACATTGAGCATGCTCATCCTCAATGAGGTAGTATTAACCGAACTAGTTTGCGACATTTTCCAAAGTTATCCAGTGATACGACTGACGAAGAGAGTAAAAGAGCTAGGGTTGGAAAAATTATATTTTTGATTAGATCCTTTTTGCAGAAATTATACTGTATGGCTTTAATCAATTTTGTCTGGGAAAAGTATGACCTAACCATATGGACAAATTGCTTTCCGCTTTCACTAACCATAGAGTTTAAAATAATTGAGCTTTATTGCTTTCGTCTGAAATCCTTCCTTACCAATAAAATTGTTAAACCGGAACAGCAATAAACAGATTACGAAGTTGATCGAATGGACTTTTTAAGTTTAAATTACATATATATAATGTACAATTTACCTTAATTGACTTCAAATGGTTTTAGTTTCAGCAAATGGCTTCTAAATAACGAAAAATATAGATTAGATAATCGTAAATACTCGTCTGAGAGTACCCTATCTCGCCGCAACTCTTTTCTCTAGAGATTGAAGTCGACAACCGAAAACTCAACGAAGTACACGTACTTTTCATGATAGATATTACACATTTAGAGACATTTGTTATGCAGGAACAAAACAAACCGAGTAACATGTTGGTAAACCATAATATTACCTCTCCCGGTCGCGACGAGAACTAACTACCTATTTATTTAACTGAATATGCAACTGTTGCTATTTTTAGATAAGCATGTGTATAATTTAAAATAATGAATTTTTCAAGCGTTATTAAGACTTCTATTGGAAACTCGATTGGACTGTAAACACTTTCCTCTCCTTACACCTGACGAATATTGTAAATTGTTGTTCATACTTACACGGCAACTAGTTTTGAAGCTCTTTTCATTACCAATTGGAAACGGTTTCAACAGCCTGAATTCCAGGGTTAAGACACTTCTATTACGGCTGTCTGCTAAAACAATTGAAAATAAACTTTAGACTAATCTCATCGCAGTTTAAATAACCCCGAAAACCTAGAACTAAAACTAGATGCGTTTTTAATGGCTGAAGTCATCCAGATTAATGCTAATTATCGCTAAACTCTCGAAAAGAGATCATGCACCAATAAATGGAGGCTATTGCAGTGCTGCATGAAACGTATATCCAAAGAGTTCTCATATCGGTCATGATTCTACGTTCTTTTGAAGGACGTAAAACAGTTCATTTTAATGTGTAATCAACTTTCGGCTCGCTCTGAAACAATAATAGCTCTTCACACAAGACACGTAACGAAGGAAAATTTAGTCCAAGTTGTCTCTGCTCGGGCCTTGGGTGTCTTTAATATTCGATCAAGTAAAGGAATGATATTAGACATAACATATAATTGAATGTAGCTATAGTTTATATAAAAATGTAATAAAGCTAAATTAAATCGTGAAAACTAAAACCCGCATTTGAATTATTAAAATCAAAAGATGTTATTGGAATATCGAAATAAAACAGAGCTTAATTGCTACAAAACTAATAAAAGAACCGAAATGCCAAATCATATTTAATTATTTTCATTTAGCATTTTGGAAAAAGAAAATATTACGGTTTTGTAAGTTCTTCAAATACCAGCACAAGGTAAAAAACGGGGAGTATGAACCAATTAGTTGAGGCTAGACGTTTTTCGTAAAACTAGCCGAGCGACGCGTGTATATTAAACTTGACGATGATAATGGAGTAGAAGCCAATATTGCAGATTGGTGTCTATGTGGTGTTGTTGGAAGCCAAAAAGAACTGTTTGGTGTTGATGAACAGTACAAGGTGGTGGTGTTTGTTGGAAGCTAATATTAGCAGGTTTAAGTGTTAATGAGATTGACTATAGTGAATGTAAGAATTGGCGGTTAGCTATGTAACGTAATGATATAGAATTTTCACAATATATGTGAACTATAAACGTGGTCCGGAAATCCGAACACGTTTGCTCCGATTTGGGAACTGCAAACGTGGTAACAGACACAAACACCTAAAAAGAGACAGACAAGTGCAGTTTAATAAACAGTAGTCTAACGTTTTCCAATTAACAGTAGCACGCTAACCCGTAGACAATAGTATTATTTCAGTCTATTTTAATTAAACCCCCTGGACGAAACGAACCATTTAAATACCTTTTCTTATTTACCCAAGATATAAATTCTGTCGCAAGACCCTACTTTTTACTCCATGTGGCTATTTAATAACCAACGGAGTAATGCGCTGATAGTCATTTAGTTATTTAGTGCATTGCACCGTTTGCACGCGATGCCATGTATATTGGAATCTCAAACGGGACTGTTAAAAGTGACAACTTTGGTAGTTCAAAAATCGTTTCTCGAGGACGGTTTTGAAGTTTAGTATAAAACTCGAGTTGTGAAATGTATCTTGTACAAGTGTGGAATAATTTTTGAAGTCGTCCTAGAAATGAATAGTTTCGCACTTTTTTTCCCTGACTTGCCTTAGTTTTACACCAGAACCAGTTTTCCTACACATATAGGCCTAGGGTTGGTACTGGTAATTGTGAACACTATTTACAAATCTTTGAATAACTTCCGTGGCGCTAACGTTAGACACCTGAAACTTTCAGGACATGAAATATGATTCTTTAGACACAAATCGCTATGTTTTCAACTTTTTTAACTCTTTTAAATTTATATATCCTATTTCCAAAACCCCTTACAGGACCCCAAATGTGAACAATCGCTGGTAAATGTAAACACCCTGACCCTAAATAGTGAACGCGGGACCCAAATGTGAACACCAATGCTATTCAAAAGGGAGGAATAAAAAAAGGCCCTTGGAAAAAAGCTACCAATACGTAGGGCCTAAATTTATGCACCTGGATAAAGTTTAAGCAGATTTGATAAGTGATAATAGGATAATATAATTAAAAAACAATACCTGAGTCAAAATGCTCAATAATTTGTTGAGAAGTCACATTTTATTCAGCTCCTAGCATAATAGCTGACTCGCGATCCCGCCCAATAATTAGTGGTAGCTACGGCCCTCTTACGGCTAAATTGAAAACTTTACTAAAGGCGCGAAATTTGAGTCTCTTTGGGGTCAATGATGTATTTTAAAGTTAATATTATCCGAAAGTAGCTTGTTTACACCACTGTTACGTTTAATCTTTTAGTAAAATAGCTTAAAAAGGATTCGAATTAACCTTGAAACGTCGTGTTCACATTTGCAATTTTTACTTGGTTTTTTCCAACTCTAGTTTTGAATCGAATTCCGAATCGAAACGAGAGATTTTAATATCAATTTTATAGCTAAAAACGTGATCTATCTAATGGTTAAAGGTTTGTTATCGTGGGATTATTGTAACTCTAGCTAAAGCTTATTCCCGGATGGTATTGTACAAAGAACAAAGAAACACCTAAAATTGGCATCAATTCTTAAGTTGATCAGTCCGACTTGGTGCGTATATTGCTCCATATCTTTCATCCACGTATTCCTACAATATTCTAACCATTTTTATCGTAATCCTCGATATTCAATCTACAAATTGAGCCCTTTTAAAAGGAATTTGAGCCGCCCAAAAGTTTGTTACAAAATTTTAAAGAAAAAGTGTTCAAATTTAGAATCGTTCACAATTACCGGTACCAACCCTACATGTATAGAAAACCTTCCCACACTTAGAGGTGATTCGGCGTGGTAGTGTTTCTTTCGAAATTAAATAGACATCTAAAACACCTTCAATAGACCATGTAAGTTGATGTATTTAATTTTTCAGCCAATCAAAGAAAGAAATGGGAAAGTGTTAAAAACTGATAAATTGAACTTAGTTTCGAAAGTACAGTACACGGTTAAATTAGATGATTTCGTCGGATTTCTCAACAATGGTTTTATATAGAACTCATCGTGTTTTATACCCTTTGCCTTCTGAGAAACCCTCATGTTCTTTGCAACAAATGATTTGTGCCTGAAGGCTTATCCCAGCTGTTTCTCATAGTTCGTTGAGATATTCCCAAGCCTGATCACAGTACCTGCTTTGAATTGTTTATATCATTTTTGTGACCTCTATCACACCCATCACAGTAATTATTACTCGAAAGGTTTTGGTTTAAAAAAGTTGTTAGTAAACAATTTAAAGTTCTTTTAGGATATAAATTCTTTTTTTCAAAACACATTCAAATCACAACTAAAATTTGGATTCTCAAATTCTTGAATGAACTCACGGGGGACGTATAATTGGTACATTTTACAACGCGCTTTGTTTTGTTTGTTGTACTTAGTAAGGAAAAATGTTTGTTTCCGAAAAGAAAGTTTTATAAACTAATTTTTGTAACTTCTTTAGAACTTTGGGAAAATGGTTTCGACACGCCACAATATTCACACATGCCACAAATGTATGAAATGTAACGCTCTAATGCAAAGGTTGGGCAATTAAGTCCAAAAACACTGATGGTTTTTCTTAGTAAATAGTTCTATTTGTGTTTTACGCGAGTATAGATCCCTTCAAGAAAAATGCAACCCAAATGAAATAAACATTGGGCCGTTTACCAAATTCTTAGTACCAACCAATAAGCTGAGTGTATAAAGCACCTTAATACTCTGTTGAGCTTTGCCCTGGCTACTTTGATAAATTAAAA
>JAEQBA010002554.1:0-54486 GCA_019434445.1 Phalangium opilio
TTTGTGGTTCTCCACGACCTTCGTTACCTGTCTTTCCTCTAGTGTTTTGATTTCGTGGTCCATGGCTTCATACCACTGTGCCTTCTGAGGGCATTGTGTGGCTTCTGTGTATGATTTAGGAATAATGATTTCCGTACAGTGAGCTTCAAAATATCGTCTATATCCTTCTGTGTAATATTTGCTACGACAGATGGCGCTGGATCATTTGCTCCATACTCAATTTTTTCTATGTTCCTTGAAAAATTGACAAGGTTCGGGTCGAATGGCATCCCCTGTTCTTCCATGTAACCGGATTTTCTCACTGCTACCTCTCGTATCCATCCAGGTAAACCTTGTACTTTTTGTCTCAGTGGATACTGGACGGTTTCATCTGTCTTTTGGTCGCTTTCTTCCGTACTCTCGTCTGTTGAAATCTTTCCTTCCGCGGAAGTAGAAGTTTCTTCTTCACTAGTATCAGCTTCTTCACTAGTGTCTGTTTGAGTATTTCCTTCTTCTTGACCTTGTTCTTGCTTATCAGTTTGATCCTCTAGATCTTCAGGAGAGTTGGTTGGCCAGATGAACATAGTTTCTTGTTCTTTGTGAGGGTTTTGTACATGATCGATGCCTAACCTATCTTCAATACATTTCACATGTTTACTTTCTATGACTGTTCTTTCATAAGGTAACCAGACTCGATATCCACGTGATAATGTTGAATATCCAACAAGTATTCCTGGCTTCGCTCGTCTTTTAAATTTAGTTGTACGTCTATGCTTGGGAATATGGACAAATGTCAAACATCCAATTCGTTTCAAGTATCTAGCGCTTGGCTTAAACGAACGCCATATTTCCAATGGTACCTTATTTTCTAATTTCGAATGTCTTGATCGGTTTCTCAAAACAACAGCGGTATTAAGTAACTCAGCCCAAAGTGATGTTGGTAATTTGGCATCTTCCATTAAGGCCCGTACTGTGTCTAGTAATGTGCGGTTAACCCTTTCCGCAACTCCGTTCATTTCTGGGGAGTAGGGGTTCGTTCTTTCATGGATTATTCCTGACTCCTTGCAGAAATCCTCGAACTCTTTATTACAGTACTCTGTGCCGTTGTCTGTGCGAATGGCTTTGATCCATTTTCCTGTTTGTTTTTACCCTTCCGCTTTGAATTGTTTAAATTATTCGAAGACTTGATTTTTCCGTTCCATCAGGTATAGGCGAATATATCTACTTTTGTCGTCTATGAATGTTACATAGTATTTTGCTCCCCCTATAGACGGTGTCGATGATGGACCCCACACATCAGAATGTACTAATTCCAATACTTCCTTACTTCTGATATGATCTATGCGTGGATGACTGCATCTTGTGCTTTTGGCTACACTGCATGGAATACATAAATCCATTCCCTTTTTGCTGCTTGTTAAAGTCAGACCTACCAGCATCTCGTGCTTAGCCATATATCTCATGTCATCTTCATTAAGGTGCCCCAATCGTTTGTGCCATAACTCTAGTACAGGGTCTCCAGTACTTGGGAGGGAGACAACGCGGGTTCAAATCCCGCCGGGGACGTTTTATATTTTATTAATTTCCGTATTAATTAATGGCAGGAAAAGTGTTTGTAAAATAAAGAGATGTTTATTAACAGAGAATTAAAATATTTGCAAGATGAAACATTACGGTATTTATTTTTTGTTCAGATTGAATAGCTTCTTCGCTCGCCGATAGGGGCGCCACGTATCAAAAACCCTATCACACACGCGAAGGGGTGAGATGGAAATTTTGAACAGTAGTTTTGTCATATATTATTATTTATTAGGCCTATTTACGCGTAAACCAAGATTGTTTTTCAGGATATCTAACAAGTCATGAACTAAGTTAGGACATTTTCAACGGTCTGAAATCAAAATAGACTTTGTGCCTGTTTAACTCGGCTGTTTTACAAATACGAGAGAGTTCAGAAATGACATCTAATATGAAAGAAACATCAGCGGAAAAGATGAGAAGGCTTCGTTTGAATCCAGAATACAAAGAAAGAGAATCAACTAGTCAGAGAACAAATATTAGGTTCCAGTTCACTCATAGAACAGATTTAGTTAATTACTTATTTAATTAAACTGTAAACCAAATTCTTACTAGATTGGTTGTATTCATAATCGGAATGCTATTTTATAAACAATGGAAAAAAAACCCCGAAAATTTTAAATTTGCCGGGGTCAATGAATTTAGTAATACTAATTCTAGTCACTAGAGGGCGCGCAAAAGTGTAATCTGGCCGGGGCCATCTTGTTTAGTTTTCTTTTTCCTCCTACAATAGTCGTTGTGCTTGTGAGTTTGGTTAGAAAGTACTCGTTGATAAATTGTTGGGGAAAGGTTCTTCTGAGGTATGGCGCACGTGATGTATTTTTATATGAAAGAGGCTACGTCGTTTAGAGTGGACTCGTTGAGAACGGGTGCGTCCTTCACCCACAACATTAAATGAAAATGTTGGGCCCCCCTAGATTGGTATTCACGTCGCCAAAAGTAATTACCTTACCCAGAGGTTCATCTGACGAAGTTATAAAATCCAACATAGCCTTAAATTTATTATCGATGAACCGAGAAGTCGAGACCGGATCAAGTGAAACCAGTTCTCAGGTACTTTTGTTTGCCATTTCAGGTCCATTGACGTCCCTAAGATACTCCCGTAAATCGTCCCACCTCCATTCAGAGGGACTCATGGTAAGAAACCATGTAGCAGGTCCATAATAGTGGGTCAGCAATAAAACATCGTTTCTCGGTTTTCGCCAGAATTGTACGTTGTTTCTCAACCTACCGAATATTGCCGTTAAGTCGCCTTCCAACTCCAATTGCTGAGCAATTGAAGATACTGTTCAGCTGTGATCTTTCCTTCTGATTTATCGCGTTCATTTTATAAAATATTCCTGAACTGAGCTGACGAATGTTTGCGTCATTTAGCAAAAAAAATGATATTGCTGATTAAGTCTGAACTGTGGGTGTTTTGATTTCAGTTTGCTTTTGATAAATTCACTTGAAGTTAATTTCACTTTACGAGGGTGAAATTGGCAAAACTTTCCTTCAACGTAAAGGTGTGGGAAACACTTCACATCGAGAGTCTTGTCCCTGGTGTCAATTGGTGCGGCGTTTACCTTAAGCATCTGGTATAGCGTCGAAGCTGAAATATTCTGTCGTCTCTCGTGCAAAGGATCTATGGTGTATTGCTCATAATCTGTTTGTTTTTGAGATGTAATTTGAGTCAGTAAGGCACGGTGTTCCTCATTTTCCATGTCATTGGTGGATAGACCAGTTATATCTACAACGTGTTGTAGGTTTTGATCAATCTGTTTCAGTAGATTTTGTGGTTCACCAGGCAACGTAATCTGGGAATAATGTATATTCACTCGCTTGAGAAAGTGTAATGCAGCATAAACATTATTGACATCTACAATGTCCTCTCAGATTATTTTAGTTTTAGTGGGAGTACGACGTACCACGATGTACAGCTCATGGTTTACATTTATCTGATCTTCTGGTCGAGGAAGCTTTTTAAGGGTTTCTTCTAGAGGTAAAGGAAGATGAAAAGTTCTACCTTTCATCTTTTTAACCATAAGCCGATTCGGAATAAGTTTATTTCCTACAGGCACCATGGTAGTAACGACTTGAAAAGTTTTCGCACGCTGAATCAGTAACTTCTCATAGTCGTTGAGCTGACTTATTTGAGGAGGGACTTCACTGACATAGAGGTCATTAAGGACACAAGTATGTGGGAGTTGATTTGCTCGGATCTTTTGAAGACATAAATGACACAAAGAGTCACTGTGGGGAATTTTATTCGAACTGAGGTACTCTAGAAGTTGTAGCCAAACATTTGTATTTAGTGGTTTTCGCAGTCGCCGTATGGATGACACATCTCTTGAAGTGTAAAGTTTTTCGCATGATATACATGCTAATTTTGGGGTATCCAGAACATATTTTAGTAAACTTTTGAAACGATGATTTGTGGGTTTCAATAATATTATCTTCCACAATTTTCGCCATGTCCTCAGATGCGATGGCGACTCCTATAACCGTTGGTCGGTTCCCCAGAGCGTTGATTTTCTGCACATCGGCGTTTTTAGTGCTTCATCGAATTGTGTTAGTAAGTTACAATCGCTCTGTACATAATACATGTCTCTGACAATGCTCCTAAGTCCGGGAAAATGAGATTTTACTGTATTGACGAGTGCAATATTTGAAGATAGTTGTGTAGTTTCAGTTGACATCGAATATAGTTGCGCTGGTGTTTTGATTGACAAGTTTTGGAAAATCTTCGCCAATCTGGTCAACACCGCTTCGTCTAATGCACATAAAATGTCATTACATGCCCAAACTAAAACTTTTGCTTCTTTTTCAACTATATTAAAAACGGCCCTTCCGCTTTCATCAATTTGGATTGGTATATCTTTATGTTTGTACAACTTGTAACATCGTTCCACATAAAATGGCTCCTGATTATTTCGATGTTGTGATCTTCCCAGCAGTGATTCGAACTTGTCCTTCATATGACTATCTGCAGGGCAGAAGTTAAGTTTCTTGAGCCCCACTGTTAGTTTTTCTTGCAAACGTTGGACCATATTTTTTAGGTGCCCTAATGATACCTGCCTATTGTGCATAGCCCACTTCACCAGTTTTTCAGCTTCCAGTGTATCTCCAATTTTTTAAGCAACTTCCCTGATAATTATCTCAGCATTGCCTCTAAATTGAAGTTTTCTGATCGATCGACTTCGCCCTACAGCTTTGTGATGTACTTGAGGGTGTGAAGCAGTATAACGGGCTACAGCTTTTTGGTGTACTTGAGGGTGTGAAGTTGTATAGCGCGCTACAGCTTGTTGGTGAACTTCAGGGTTTGAGGCAGTATACCGAGCTACAGCTTGTTGGTGCACTTCAGGATGTGAAGCAGTATACCGAGCTACAGCTTGCTGGTGCACTTCAGGATGTGAAGCAGTATAGCGAGCTGAAGCTTCCCGTTCTTTTTGAGGGTGCCTCTTTCGATAACGAGCTGCTGCTTCCCGTAGTTGCTCAGCACGAGAGGTCTCTGTTACTTTAGGCCTTCCCCCCTTTTTTTAATAGGCCTACCAATGCTTTTGATATCTTGACTGTCATCCTTGCTCTTGTTAATAGCAGCTTCGGATTCAGCATTTCCATTGGAACCTGTCTCAAGAGGAACACAAACATCGTAGTGCCCCGATAGGTCGCTTCCTATAAAACGCAAGCGTCTTATCGGGCCTCCGTTATCCCCATCAAAACGACCCCTGAGTTCAGAATTTTGGAAAACCTCGAAAGTGAACGGATATATCGTCCCTGCGGCTTTGACCTCGCAAACGGAACCATAATTTGACGTATTGAATATGGCGCCGTAGTAGGCCTCACGGTTGGGGTACACTTGGCCACGCTCATCACAGGTGAAAGCCTGAAATTCTTCCCAGTGTTGATAAACGTACTTTACAATGGTAGATCTCACACTGTTCGAATTCTTTAAGTTGGTGTTTCCATGAATACAGTAGGAAATAGCACGAAACAAGCAGGATCCATCACCAGGCATACGAGCTAGTCTATGTGGTGTTATCATTTCTTCACTAATCTTCAGAAACACTGTTTCAGCCATCGCAGAAAGAAAGACTTGTAAAATTAGAAATTTGAAAAGGGTCAACATTATGTTGAAACAGTACCTTAACTTTCTGTATCCAATTCAACCGCAATGATATGAATGTGTGATCAAACAATACCTGATCTTAAAAAATCCAATTCAAGCGCATTGAGCCAATGTGGTATGAAAGCGCGAAATTATTATTAAAAGATTTAAAATATTTTTTTAATCGACTTTTACCACATTACCATATTTATCACAGTTTTTAACCGAATTTCTATTCGAAGAACACTATAATCACAGTTGTTAACCGTATTTCTATTCGAAGAACACTATATTGTGACAAGTAAAACTTTTAATCAACAGAATAGATTTAAGAAAAACTTAATGAATCAAAACACGCTTAGAACCATTTCAGACGAAATGAAAAGGAAATGAGTAAGAAATTTATTTACTAAAACATTAAGTAAAAAACATAAATTTTACAATACGAAATAATCATATTAGTAAAAAATATTAATATTAAAAGACGAAAAAATTAAATTATAATGTCCTATTACGAGGGGATCTAAATTATAAAACCCCCATTTGAGGGGCTAACAGGGGAAAATTCCTGCTTTTGGGACTTTTTCCTTTCTTTGTATGCTATGTCCTACTTGTATACCAAATTTTATCATTCCCGCAACACCGGAAGTGCCCTAGAGGTTTAGATGATGACTCTAATTCTAAACCCCCATTTCAGGGGCTAAAAGGGGAAAACTCCCGCTTTTGGGACTTTTCCCTTTGCTTGTATGCTTAGTGGTACAAGTACGCCAAATTTCATCATTCTAGCACCACCGGAAATACCCTAGAGGTTTTGATGATGTGTCAGTCAGTCAGTCTCATAATGTGTCATTTTCACATAGGATTATCACAGAAACCAAATGAGTTAGAAAGCTGGAAGTTGGAGGACTTCCTAGGATTAACACTGTGCCCTTAAGGTGCAAATATGAGTGGTGTACTATTCCCCAGTACCGAGTTACGAGAGGGTGAAAATGAGGCTGAAATGTTTCGGGTAAAGGATTGCTGGTAGTGCACGACAACTTGGCGGGTGAACTGCCGTGCACCCAGAAACGCGTGTAAATTAATGTACATAAGGTCCCCAATAGTTAACTGGGTGGTTAATAAAGCTTAATGGATCGTATGCGCGTGTAAACAGTCACTAGAAAGTACATAAAGTCACTGAATCATAATTTTTTTAAATGTTGATTTTCTTTATAGTTTGGTCCTTCTTATAAGATCTAGACGTCATCTGCATAACAGAGACATGGCTCAATGACACTCATTTTACTAATGATTATTTTCCCTCTTCCTATAAAGTTTTTAGATCAGACAGACCTGACCCCTTGAATAAGAACGTCCGGGGCGGTGGCGCCCTGATCATTATTAAAAAATCTTACGTTTGCAGCCGGCGCAGTGACCTCAAGGATGGCGAAGAATGCGTCTTCCTTGAACTTCAGCTTAGAAATAATACGCCTCTATTAATAGGGAATGGTTACTTTCGTCCATCTCCCTCCGACTCACAATATAGTGTTTATAAAACCTGCCTCTTGAACGAACTTTTAAACAGTGATATTGAGATTATTTTGCTTGGCGATTTCAATTTGCCTCATATAAACTGGGATTTATTCAGCGATCAGGGCTGCACCTCCCCCATTAAGTCATATATTTGAGCTATGTTACAATCTAAATTTAAAACAAGTTAACGAACGTTCTCCTAATGTTAACCTACTTGATCTATGTCTGACAAGCATCAATGGCTTGGAAATTGAGAAACTTAGCGACCCCTTGGTGGCAATAGACGCTTTTCACCCACCGTTTTGCGTTATCTATAATGAACCCATGACCCTACTTCCCTCGCCTAGAGACCCCACGTACAACTTTAAACGAGGTGATTACCTTTTGCTTTACACTACGCTACGTGACACGGACTGGTCAGATATTTTAGAGTCCGAAGACGTCAACCAGTGTGTCACACTTCTCACTGCTAGGCTTACTTCAGCGATGGCTCTATCAATTCCTAAGCGCGTATGCCGCGATTCGCACAGATATCCTTCTTGGTACTCACAGGAGCTACGAAGTGCCATTTCAAAAAAGAAATACTTCCATAAGAAGAAACAACGTACTGGTTCTTTGACCGATGCTATAGAGTTTCGTAAGTATAGAGCCATCGTCAAGCGCTTGAGTGCCAGAGACGCTCGACTGCGTGCTGAGTCGGTGTGTGAAGAGGCCCTATCCCACCCTAAAAAGTTCTGGAACTATGGCAACATTAAAGAGGGTACTAATGTTATCTCCCTAAAAGTGGATAATAAGCTGGTGACTGACCCGGAGACTGTAGCTTCCGCCTTCAGTAAACACTTTTCAGCGGTATCTATTGACAACACTGTTCCAGGGACTATACATAATGTTAAAATCCCTGGGGTATCGCCTGATCACATAACTGGTCACGAGTTTACTCAGTCTGAGGTATTACGGGCGCTCGGGCGCTTACCTCCTAAGTTTTCTACTGGGATTGATGGCATTCCTGCATTTATCCTTAAGGGATGTGGGGATGTTATCACTCCTCTATTGGATCATATATTTAATCTGTCCTTAAGAACGCATTTTTTCCCTGTCCTTTGGAAAACTTCGGTGGTAGTTCCTGTTTTTAAGTCGGGGGCTTCGACCTCTTCAGGTAACTATAGGCCTTTTTCACTCTTGTCTGCTACGGCAAAGATATTTGACATGGCTATGCATCACATATTGCAGCGCTGGTTCGGTGCCTTTCCCAATCATGGCCAACATGGCTTTGTGGCTGGGAAAAGCGTCGATACCAATCACGCGGCATTTATGGATCTAGTAGCACCCGAAGTGGTTACACAGGGGCAGGTTGATGTCATATATTCAGATCTGGCAAAGGCTTTTGATAGAGTATCCCATGATATACTAATTGCAAAACTCCAAGCTCTAGGCGTCAATGGCGACTTATTATTCTGGGTCAATGATTATCTACGCTCTCGCGTCAATGTCATCAAATGCAATCGGGCAATCACCAAAGTCAAATACCCTGCTAGTTGTGGTGTACCACAGGGCTCGTCCCTTGGTCCCCTATTATTCAATGTTTACATATACGACCTTCAATTCCACTTGAGCCACTCCCAATTATTTCAGTTTGCAGACGATAATAAGGTCTGTAAAATTGTAAACTCCATCGCAGATAGTAAATTATTACAATATGACCTTGACGCGATTGCTTCTTGGTGTGATCAGAACAATCTGCCAATCAACCCTGCTAAATCTGTCCACGTCACCTATACGCGGCGCAAAAAAAGAACTATACGGGCATCCTACACTATTAATTCCAAAGCAATTGTACAGAAAAATGTCATGAAGGATTTGGGTACAATCTTCGATAGCCGTTTATTCTTTCGAGAACATGTTTCTAGCTGTGTTAATCGTTGTAGAAGAACTCTTGCAGTAGCACTGAAACTCACTAGAAAACTGAAATCACTTCGGCATTTTCGATTATTGTCTCTTAGTCTGGTGCGTTCACGACTAGTATTTGGCTTGGTTGCTTGGGGCGGCTGTAGTAAATACCTTCGTGATAGAATAGAAGGAGTCTAGAAAAAATTTGTTCGTTTTTGCTACACCTACTACATACGCAATGTAGAATATAATAATGAGGACATCCTTTCGCACCTTAAATTACCTACTGTTCACGACCTATGTATTTTGGCAGATTTTAAATTTATATTCAAACTAGTTAACAATATTATACCTGTACCAGAATTACTGGTAAAACTGAACTTTCACGTGCCTCGTCTCTTCAGGAATAACCCTTTCACATTTTATTGTAAAAAAGGAAACTTAATACCCTTAATCGAATGCAGAAGTCATGCAATGCATTAAGGAGCAAATTTGACTTATTTCATATTAACTTACAAGATTTGCGGCATACTACTTAATTGTTTACCTCACTTTAATTAGTTAATCCCAGTTTCTCATTTGCATCATACTATTTTCCCATGTTTATATTGTTTTATATATATATATATATTTATTTTTTTTCCTACCTGTGTATATTCTCGTTGACTCTCTGTAGTTATTTATATGCACAATAAATCCTTTCATTCATAATGTTCTTTATTGCACAATTAAAGTTTATATTACATTATTGACATGACTCGGCGCATGCCCTAATGAAGTCTGAGTCAGAACGCGAATTTATGCGGCGTTACTAAAAACTTAACAGATATCATAAGTAAATGTATAAACGCAATTCGCAAAACGAATCATAAAATTCATTGAAACTAGTACTATCAAAAACTAAAGAATGAGTGACAATAAGTACCTTAAACAATTTAATTGGCTCTATATTGAACGGAACTTGAACCGTCCCATAAAAAACATCTTTAAATAGGTAATCATGGGACGTTGCAAGTTCACCTTGCATTATTGACATGACTCGGAGCATTTCGTAGTCACTTCTGAGTCAGAACGCGAATTTACACTGCAAAGCAAAAAATTAACATCTGTTATAAGTTTATATATATATATATATATATATATATATATATATATATATATATATATATATATATATATATACACTTTTATTTTAAGGATTGTGGGGCGAAGGTACAGTCCCGGACTAAAGTTTCTGGACATTTTCATTTGGCTGCCATTTTGTTCCTATTTGTGCTAGGGTAACAAAATAGAAATTTCTAGATAGGTGGACTTCTCAACATTATTTTCAAATTAAAATTGACACGGTGGCACTAATAGGGCGTTAGCCATAGCGCAAATAGTAAATCCCCCCGATAATGACGTCACGAAATAATGCTTCAAATGGATGAACAATGCTATCGTTGCACGCGTGTTGTCACGTAGAATGCAAAACTGTTTTCAAATTGTAAATCGGTTCTGAACATCCAAAGTTATGACAAAAAACGTGACGTTCAAAACAATAGCAAATAAGCCTAACGATTATTGATTTTATCTATATAAGCTTAGCGCAGTAGTAAAACATTACGATCAAAAAAGCAAGATGTGCAAGCCATAGCATAGTTTTACTCTGAAATTATAGAAATGAGGTTTTAAGAATTACGTTCAGTAATGTGTCGATTTATTAGATAATTGCCAATAGGGTCTCGATTTTGAAAGGACGATAGGGTTCCAACGTAGAACTTAAGTTTTTGGATGGCGCTTTGGAAAGTTGAAAAGTTTGGATTTTTGGGCAGGGTAGTGTTAAGTCTGTGAATTTGGAATAAAAAGCAAGTTGTGATTGCTAAAGTGGAAGGATTTTCGACATTAAAAATTTTGCAAATATTCTATAATGCGCGAAGTTTGCGTTTTGGGTTGAATTCTTTTGTGGCTTTTCTGTAATAAATGTTAAGCTCTTAAAGAAAAAAAATATTTTGTGTAGCTTCCGGGTGGGTGGGTTTTCGATGATTAATGTTTTTGTGCCTTTTCGGTAAATAATGTTTGGTTGGATTTTGTTAGGAAATGTTTTGAGTGCTTGGAGAATAAATATCGTGGCAGAACTCCAGTTTGCAGAATAGGTGACGTGTCTACCATGGAAATGTAGCGCTGAATCGGGAATGAAGATTCAACATGACATGCATTAGAGAAGAATGTAACAACGACAAATTCTTCAAGAAGGATGCGAATATTAGTTCTCATTGTGAAATGGATGGTAATCTCCGAAGATAATGGTTCGAATTATTATATTATTAAAATTATAAAGACTTACTTGTCCTAATGACATGAAAATATTGATATTCGAATACTTATCCTTTTGTCTGGAAGTTTAATTTTTCCACCACTTTTGAAATTAGACAACTATCTCTTTAAATTTTAGAATGCCATATATTTTTTGTTAAATTTAATGTTAATTATAGAACGTTGTATTAAAGAAAGTAGTCTTCAAATAATGAATGAAATAGATTTTTAATGTGTATATAAAAACAATAGAAGTAGTTCACTGGAATTTACACAGTCATCATCATCATCATAATAATAGGGGCTGGGATTCATGAAACGAGAAAAAAATACCTTTTGTATTTTGTTTCTGAATAGGCAGACCGCCTTGTTTTTTAAGCTTACAGGATGGCAATCACTTAATTCATCAGCCACGCCAAAGTGTATAATCACGGTAAACAAGTGCCTGCCTACATCTGGAAACGTTGGAGATGATGTTACGATTTACGTTTATTCACTAATGAAAATATTCAGGAATTTTATCGTGAATGTTTGCAAAAATTTAATCATGATTATTTTTGAAAATTTAATCATTAACATTTAGAAAAATCCATCTTGAATATTTGGAAAAAATATGCTTCATGAATATTTAGAAAAAAAATGCATCATGAATATTTAAAAAAAAATACATCATGAATATTTTCAAATTATAACGAATGTTTTTATAGATACTAAGCCTAAAAGTGTCTGAGCTTTTCCTAGACGTCCTTAAGATTTAAATTGAAATTTCCAATGTAAAAAACTCGATGTCTTAGATTAGTGGTGTCTTTGAATTTGAGTAACAAACGGTATATAGGACATTGTAGAACACGGGTTTGATTTATCGGTCTTCCAGTACTAATTTCTTATTAGTATACTTACGACGGTTTATTTACTTATGCAAAAAACACGATAGAGGAATGATTGACGTATAAAAAACTCGTAGTGTGTTCAAAACCTGATCAATATCTCGATTTACATATTAGAACTGAAAAATAGCTTTTAGGTTTTTATCGATTCACATGGGTATAAGGACCAAACACTTCCAAGACAAAGAACCCCAGGCATAATCTCCCATTACTGAAATTGCACAAAATCCCCATCCCCAAACAAAATCACCGGTTGTTAACCATATCCGAGAAAAATGAAAAATCCCCCACTCTCGGGACAATATCCCCCGATAATTATAATTATCCCCATCACAGAAAAAACCAACATCAATATAATTCGAAACACTTCAGCGACCCGGTAGTGCATTAGATCAGGCGTTGGACTATTTCTAATTAATTCGTTGACTTTCATTCATTTCAAGAGAAAAAATAAGTTAAACCACTGAAAGAACACTTGGGGGAGTTTTAGAATTACTCATCATTCACGAGGTCTCAGGGAAACCTTTGCCAAATTTCAACCTTCTGTTTTGGATAAAGAATGCGCTCGAGGAAATTTGTTTTCACGCTATAGGATAGGCAACCCCACTATCTCCAACAGCAGCTTATTCTGTATATACTCTGTTTCAGCTTCGGTTGTCAGTACGCGCAAACCTTTGTTTCTATGTTATGTAGCTTTGTGCGTGCTGACAAGAGACGAAGAAAAAAAAGGATTATAAATATCCGCGAGATTTTTAGCTCAAATGCACGGAACTGTAGGCTTTAGTTTTAAATACGTGTCTAGTCGTATGTAATCAATTGACGGGTCCTTCAAACATTATCAAGGAACGTTATGCTATTAAAAACAGCGAAAATTCTTTCTTGAGATTCCCAAAAGATTTAGAAACGTAATAAATATTTATAATACTAACTCTAACATAATTCCCTAATAGTCTAAATTAGTATCACTTGAAATTTTCAAAGGTACTGGCTCGACTATGAAGTCGTCACTCGACAGTCGAGGCACTTCAACTTTTTTCGGAGCCTACTAGAATTTCCGCCCATAAATTTGAGCTAAAACTCGCGGATATTTTAAATCCAGAGAATCATTATTTTCTTCGTCTCTTGTCATCACGCACAAAGCTACGTTACATAGAGACCCATCTTTGCGCGTGCTGACAACCCAAGCTGAATCAGATTATACAGAATAAGATGTCGTCAGATATAGGGAAGTTGCCTATCCTATAGCGTGAAAACAAATTTCCTCACGCGAATTCTTTATCCATGCTCCTATGGTACCCGGAAGTAGGATAAAAACTCTTGGAAGGAAAAACAGACTAAGATCCGCCTTTTTACATAAATAGAAACTGATTTTTAACATTTTTAGCGGTAGAACGTTTGGTAAACATTATATTTTACAATATTTACATAGATATATACGAAAAGGTTTCCTCCAAAATAGTAATAATAGCGCTTAATAAAATTATAATATTTGAAAGATGGTAAAACCATTCATAATTTGATATCACAGCTTTTTGAAGATCATTTCTTCACCTAATAGAGAAATTATGAAAGGCAACATATAAATTCGATTATTTGAGTTGTAAAAAATGGCATTCTTTAATTTCCGTTTTAAGACTTTTACACTACTAAACCACATTAAGCCTTTCGAGTGCTCGATTGGATGGGCATAAATTGGTTCAATTCCATCCTCTAAAAAATTACCTGGCCATCGTGTCCGACGACGAAACGTTTATCATTCGTAAAGACTACACATTCTAACAGCTCGAGTGTCTAATCTGGATGCTCTGTTCCAAATTGAAGCCTATTTAGACTTTTAGAGAAAAAAACTTCACGTTTCTAAAGTGCCACGCGGGGCGTTCAAAAAGACCCTGTTTCACCAAAATTCATCTTACGGTTTTAAACTTATTTGAAGCTGCTCACAAGTATCACGGTCAAAAAACTTCTCGGTAGGTCAAATCTTTGGTCGTCCTATTCTTTGCCTATCACCTCCATCGTTAAATTAAGTTTTTAAGAATGTCTATTTTCAACCAAAAACTAATTTTTACCTTCCACTCGAAGTAAAAATATTTTCACCAATTCCAAGTTTACTATAAGCGATTTCAACTGACTGCACTAGAGCACTCTCGGCGCGTTTTCGACCGCCACTGGGAACACGAATGCTACACTCGTCCAGAATCGCGTTTTCCACTGACCCCAAAAACTGCCCGAGAATTACTCTTTCGTGCTCTGAAAAATTCGACGGAGCGACGGTGCTCGAGTATGACGTAATAATATTAAAATGGCGGACCACGCGGTATCTCATTGAAGACAGGCTCTCGCTTATGCTTATTTATTTCTGGAATCATCTTCTGAAAGTCCTGAAGATGAAGAATGCGAGGTTTTATAATAACTTTAAAGATATTACGCCTCATCCTAAAACCAATAATTATATCAGAGACGTTGTCGATCATCTATTCAAAATATATTTTTTGTGAATTAATTGAAATGTTAAGTCGATTAATTGGTTTCAGCCCATTTGCGTCAAGATATACACACTTTATTTCAATTTCGTCTCCGGCGCCAATTTTGATTATTCAGAGCGTGCTCGAACCTCTCGATCGTGTTCCACTGACGAAACTATTCTCTCCATAACTTGCTGAGGGCAGTTACGTCATCCTAACCCTGAGAGCACTCTTTGGAGCAGTCAGTGGAAATCGCTGTATATAAAAGAGACCGCAAACCACTCTTTTCATCACTTAATTTTCATATTCTCCGAACAAGTAAAACGGCTGATAGAGTATTAAATTGTCGTCAAATTGTTGAACTTCAAGAGCAAGGTTTTTGTAATCGCTAAGCAGTTAAATGTTTCACCTACGACAGTGACTACTTGGATTAACCGTCACAGAAATAACGAGTTTAACGGTGGAGCAAGATTCTTTACTTTTATTTACTTTTAGCAAAAGTAAAGATACCGTCAAAAGTATACTACAACCGGAAACAATACGCGAAAACCAACAAATCAAACCCGTGTCCTAAAGTGTTCTCTAAACCATTTATTACTGAAACTTGAAAAACACCACTATTCTAAGACAACAAGTTTAATTTTAAACTCGAAATTTTAATTTAAATCACAAGGACGCCTGCGTAAAGCTCAGTAACTTGTATGCTTAACATCTATAGTTACAATTTGACTGATAATCTACTCCGAGTCCAAACAGCTTTACCTAGAGGTATGAAATTTTGCAGGGACGGTACTCATAGGCAGTAGGCGGGATCTTAGATTTTTTCAATTCCTCATCATCTTGAAAAATGGCGGGCAAGAACGAGTTTGACAAACTGGACAAAAACGCGAGCAAGCTTTGATACAAGCTAGCTAACTTGACACTTAAACAGATGTTAGTTTATGGGAGAGAACTACCGAACTCCACTACTTAACTAGACGGCTACTAACTGTAAACTACTAAAGACTAATGTGAACTGCCAGCCGTACTGCATGGCAGACCTGACTTTATATACCCCACGGACAGGCCTAACGCAGTATAGGGGTCGCTTCAGGTAGTGCAATAGAGCGCCATCTATCCGGCTATTGATAAACTATGAGTCAATAGGCTTAATTAAAAAGATAAGGAGCCTGAACGGTAAGACACTAAAGTGGGTTTCTCTTTCACTATCTAAATGTGTGTTGTTTATGTTTTGGTGAAGGCTCATGTAGCTGATCCGCTACATTTCCCTACACTTTAAAACGAACCCTATCACTGTGGCGCTTAATAAGGGTGAAAGACATGACAGGAGGAAAGAAAGCCTTCCTATGCTCATCTTCAACATCAACATGCTATCGTGCTAATCGAGTCAACTCCCAAGGAGGAGCGTAGATAGCTTGTATCCGATAATCAAAATCCTCAAACGTGAGATGAGGAAATGGATATGTTCTTAAGTAGGCATCCACTTCACGTTTGGAACGTAGTGTTCGTCTGAACAACTCCGGCGCGTGATAATAGATATCTCGGTCCCTTCCACCTGGCTGAACAACCCGTCTCTGCACCACTTCTCGTATGAAACCTAGGTGGAATGGACGAAGGGTTCGCCTGTTGAGCAAAGGATATTGCCGAAGATGATGAGGTGTGGAATCCTCATGTGCAGGATCTTCGTTCTCAACATCCAGAGCGACACGAGCCAATTTTGGGTTGCGGACTTCCTCCTCCTCCTCCAAAGAAGACGATGGTGCCGTTCGTTTTCGGGTAGATGAATGTTCCAATGGTGAATGTGGAACAAATTGTGGCGCTGAACTAGATCCTGGTTGAGGTGATGGTGGACATCGTTGAACTGGACTCGGCCCATAAGCTAGATCACGCAAGGTAAAACATTGCGGACTAGTATGTGGTGCTGCAGGAGGACTATTAGGACGGACTAGTGTTCGTGGACTGTCGATGTCCGAGACAGCACGCAGTTCCTCTGGATCAGAGTCATCCAAAGTGGGAGTGGAAGATGGTAAAAAGCGATCAGTGGTACGATATAGCTTTAAATGGGCTATATATTGTCCAAAGATCGTTTCCCTGTTGCGACCTCCTTAATTACATAACGTAATTCGTCCAGTTTTTCAACTATGCGATATGGACCATCCCATTTGGGAGCCAATTTAGCTGAGAAGTAAGTAGCACCATGGGATTGGGGGTGTAAGACCTTCCAAACATACATGCCTACATCTAATTCCCACTCCTCTCTACGCTGATTATAATAATGTCGTTGCTTGGCTTGCATACGACCTATGTAAGTCCTAACGGCAAGAATGTCAACCTGTAATTGAGTAACTCTATCCTCTAATCTATTGCCAGCTTGGGTCCATTCAGGAGACTGAAAAAGCTCCGTAGGAAGTTCGCAAGGTAGGCGCGCTTCTCTTCCATGATTCATGTAGAACGGAGTTCGTCCTGTGGTCTCATGGGATGTTGTATTGAGAAAAATTATTTTGAAAAATCTAAGTTACGATCCCAATTACGGTGTTCATTCCCTACAAAGATACCTAACATAATGCCTATTGACTTATTAACACGTTCAGTGGCATTAGTTTGAGGGTGGTACGGGGTAGTGTAGGTGCATGTGACGTTGAATTGCGCACAAGTATCTTTCCAGACACGAGACACAAATTGCGTTCCATTGTCTGAAAGAATTGCCTTGCAGGATCAGACCTTTGAGAGTCTGACTTACTGTATCAGCGGTGATGTTCTTTAGTGGTATTAGTTTAACATAGCGAGTATAATAATCCACATACACTAAGATGTAACGATTACGCTTAGGACTAAGAGGTAAAGGACCTAAAATGTCAACCCCGACTAAATCCCAAGGTTGTTCTACCACTGTAGAGTGCATTAACCCAGGAGTTTTGCGGTTGCGTCCTTTATATTGTTGGCACATAAGGCATGTAGACACATAAGGCTACATCCTTTTTCAAAGTAGGCCAATAATATCGGAAACGAATACGTTCATACGTACTATCTCTACCTCTATGACCAGCAGTCATGTGTGTGTGAAATAAGTGTAACGCTTGAGGACGTAATGTACTAGGCAGGTAAATCTTACGCGGTTGATTACCATAGCGCTTACGATAAACGAGACCATCTATGATTTCATATAATGGACTAACTCTATCATTAGCTTCTAATTCAGCCTTAAGATTCTGTATATTAGGATCTAGACCTTGTTCACGTGTTATGTCTGCCAGATTAAATGCATTCATAACAGGAGGTAAGGGAGGCGGAATTACTTGAGGACGGGGCCTAAGTATCGCTCCTAAAACATATCCTGTAGGTGGAATATCTCGGGACAACGCGTCAGCGACAACGTTTTCTACGCCCTTACGATATTGCACTTTAAATTTGTAAGTCTGTAAATACATAATCCAACGTAATACGCGATATGAAGGGTCAGTACGTGTATAAAGCCATTGTAAAGCTTTATGATCAGTGATCACTGTGAAGTTTTTCCTATTGAGGAAATGTTTAAATCTGTTAATAGCCCAGAATATAGCTAAACATTCCTTTTCGTACGTAGAATAATTCTTTTCTGCTGCGTTAAGCAGAGTAGAAGCGTAAGCTATAGGAAATTCTATGTTACCATCTTTCTGACTTAGCATAGCACCTGAATCAACGTTGCTAGCGTCCGTGGTTAAGTAAGTAGGCTTACTAGGATCAAAATGATGCACTGGATGCTCATTAGCATGCACTATATCGGCTTTTAATTTAGAAAAGGCTTCTTCATATTGCTCACTCCAGTCCCATTGGACATTCTTACGCTTAAGACGGTATAATGGGGCCGCTAATTCCGCATAATGAGGAACAAACTTGCTATGCCATCCCGTCAAACCTAAGAATCGCGATAAAGACTTAAGATCTGTAGGCCTAGGAAATTGTTTAATTGCTATGGTTTTCACAGGATTTACATGAATACCTTTCCAATCTATTACATGTCCTAATATTAACGTTGAAGGTTTAGCGAAGTGACATTTTGTTAGATTCAGGGTAAGACCAGCTTTCGTTAGTTGCCTAAATACATATTCCAATGCTTTAAGGTGTTCTGTCCATATACTAGACGTAATGATTAATTCATCTAAGTAAACAAAAATGGTAAACTTAGACTTATCCGGAAACACCTCATCCATTAACTTTTGGAAAGTGGTTGATGCATTGCACAACCCTAAAGGCATTACTACAAATTCATATTTACCAAAAGGGGACGAAAATGCTGTCTTTGAAATACTATCAGGATCCATAAGGACCTGAAAGTATCCACTCATTAAATCTAATGACGTAATGTACTTCGGTATATTTAATCCTAATAAAATATCTTCAACCTTAGGAAGAGGATAGGGATCGGGTTTAGTAACTTTATTTAAAGCTCAATAATCCCCACAGAATCTCCAACCTCCTTCCTTTTTCGGTACTAAGCAAATTCCTGAGGATCAGGTGCTTCTGCAAGGACGTATTTGTCCAGCCTGTAACATTTTTCAATGTGTTCCTTAGTAATTGCTCTTTTTGCATCGGTACAACGGTAAGCAAAGGTTCTAATAGGTTTAGTGTTTCCTGTATCTATCTTATGTGTAGTCATATGCGTGCGACCTGGTTTAGCTGCTGTGACTGCAGGAAATCTAGACAATAATTGTTAAAGTTCCTGTACTTGTAATGGTGTCATTGTGTTTTCCTCTAAAACAGGACTTATGTCTTGCTGGTCACCTACCGAATCACTGGTACCTATTGATATCGGTGGCGCTGGTAACAGTGTGTGTGGTTTAGAATCTAAAGTATCTGTTAATGTAGGAAATTCTATATTAGCTAAGTGTGCCATAAAGAAATCTGCACTTAAGATAATTTCACAAAATAAATCAGGGACAATATGAAAATAGAGTAAGAATGAAGTCCCACATATGGTAAACTCAAACTCTACACTACCTCTTGTAAAGAAATATTGACCGTTGGGTAAAAAGATGCAATCTTCTGTATTTTGTGTAAATGTTTCAGGGTCAGTGTCGTGAAGGTCCATCAATACTTGTAGGTATGCCTTAGTTGATATAAAACTAACTTCAGCACCTTGATCTACTCTCGCTAATATAGATCTACCAACGGGAAATTTTAAAGCTAAAGCAAATGATAACTTTGAATTAGGGGTATTACTAGAAGATGATGCTAAAATAAGGGAATTATGAGGGTATTTATATCGGCAAGAAGGACGCCCTCTACGTGCACTCCTGCCTGTTAGTTTCCCTTCTTATTTCTAGGCTTCCCTTGAGTAGTAGGCTTATTTTGCTTTAATTTGGAACAATTTGGTCTTAAATGCCCTTGTTTCCCACACTCATGGCATGTTAAAGAAGAACTACGTGAAGGTTCGGTAGATCTACGAGTATTAAAGGTATTTTTGGAACTCTGACTAGGAGTATCACTTGCAGTGACACGTGACCTCTTAAGATTCTTAACCCTAGCTTCTGTTATTTCTGCTTGTACTAGCAAGTCCGAAATAGCAGAACATTGGTGACGTAAATAAACATTTATATCTGGAAGTAAGTTTTCTTCCAAGAGTGGCACTAGTTCCATTTCCGGAAGGGGATCTCTTAAAGCTAGATTCAAATCTTCCATCCTTTCGAAAAAGTGAACTACGCTCTCATCACGTCTCTGTTTAGTGGAAATTAATGCGGTTTTCATAAACCTTTGTTTGACAGCGGACATAAAGTACTCTCTAAATCGTGATTTAAAAGTATTTAAACATACATACTGACGATACCAAAATCGCGCACCCTCAATTAAGAAAGTAGGCATTAAACCTAACACTTCTGCGTCGCTTAACCTATGTGCTCGTTGTAACCCATCCAATTGAAATAAGAAATCAGCAGCATCAGCGCTATTCCCATTAAACTTAAGATTAGGTCCAACCGCGCTAGAACTAGGTAATACAACAGGATTAACCGTTATGTTCTGAGCAGTTGCGTTATTTGTCGCAAGATTAGCTACTATATTAGTTAACACTTGAAGCTGAGAGTTTAATGCTTGATACGATTGCATAGGGTCGAAATTGGTAACCATACTTTGAGTAGGAGTAAAAGGTCCATAGGCAGTTACATTTCCCATTCCCTGCACTGGTGTAGTTCCTTGAAGAGGAACAGATAGTGAAGGACCAGAAAATGAAAAAGGATTCTGTAAGCCTATTGCCGATGGAATATGTCCAAAGGTTTGTGGAGTAATATTTGTTGAGGACGAAACAATAGGCGGTTGTCCATGAAGATAAGTACTACCCAATCCCGTTACTGGAGTTGAAATAGGTGGCAAAGGTCCAGAAACTGAGAAAGGATTCTGTACTTCCCTTACCAATGGAATAATTGCAGTTTGCGAAATATTTCCAAAGGATGGTGGTGGTATATTAAATATATTGGAGGAAACCCTAGGTTGTCCACCAAATACTGTAGTAGTAGTAGTAGTTTTAGGCCTAGCACCCATAAAAACACTAACAGTGACAAGTATAAACACGAAAAAGTAATTGGTGTAGACGCAATTACATTGGTAAACGGAGTAAAACCCGATTGTATTGTAATACCTCTAATATTAGAAATGCTAGAACTAAAATTAGGAAATTGAAATCCAGTTGCACTTACTGTGACTGGGTTAGAAACCATTGGTACACTTGAAACAGTACAGATTCCGGCAGAGCCAACGGGAGGATTAGTTAAAGTTAACTGGCTTAACTGAGCCGTTACGGCAAAAACCGAACGTCTAGCCTGCATGTGTCCCGAACGGAGGTTATCACGCGATAAAGAAGACTGCTCTCTTCTATCTCTCCGCGTAGAATAAGACGGAACATGTTTAGGCCTAACCGCCCTACTAGCGGTAGCACCACCCGTGTCTGAGTCAGAATCTGACGTATGTGCACGTATAGGCCTCATGTTAATACGTAACAATGCTAAACTAGTCCTAACAAGTTAAGACAGAGGCTTAGTCTTTTAGAAGGAAACGTAACCAGAAAGTTAAAGTTTTAAGCAACTTAAATGTTGTCGGGTCCTGGCAAGCTCGCCAATTATTTCCCCCTGTAACCGATTCACTTCAAAAGTGGGTTAACAGGTTGAAATAATGAGACCAAGCATTACTATCTTAATCTCAGTTTAATAACCAGGTCCTTTCTGGTACGTTTAACATACAAAATAAGTAAAAGTACATAATAATAATAATTAATAAATGGCTATGATATTTACAATGCTTTAGTAATAATTAAGTATTTAAGTAGCGCCAGTAAATAGGGTTCGATTATATAGCAAAGATTTACTCGATCTCTTATCA
The DNA here is from genome assembly GCA_019434445.1 of Phalangium opilio. Classification (NCBI taxonomy): domain Eukaryota; kingdom Metazoa; phylum Arthropoda; class Arachnida; order Opiliones; family Phalangiidae; genus Phalangium; species Phalangium opilio. The sequence goes on from JAEQBA010002554.1 coordinate 22,035, forward strand.
AGTTTTATAGAGCCATGAAAGTGTTCTATGTGTTGTCTCTAATAACGCGGCGCGAACTGGTTAAGATGTAGGTTCGGGCGAGAACGAGTTTGTCAAACTGGACAAAAACGCGAGCAGGCTCTGATACAAGCTAGCTAACTTGACACTTAAACAGATGTTAGTTTAAGGGAGAGAACTGCCGAACTCCACTACTTAACTAGACGGCTACTAACTGTTAACTACTAAAGTCTAATGTGAACTGCCAGCCGAACTGCATGGCAACCCAGACTTTATATATCCCACGGACAGGCCTAACACGGTAAAGGGGTCGCTTCAGGTAGTGCAATAGAGCGCCACCTATCCGCTTATTGATAAGCTATGAGTCAATAGGCTTAATGAAAAAGATTATGAACCTGAACGGTAAGACACTAAAGTGGGTTTCTCTTTAACTATTTAATATGTGTGTTGTTTATGTTTTGGTGAAGGCTCATGTAGCTGTCTCGCTACAAACTTATATTAAATTTTTGGTTACTCTTCAGTGACAAATCAAAAGAACGGTCTTAAGATAGTTGCGGCCTGAGAAGAGAGTCAAACGAGTCCTCAAATTGTTTTTCACGCCTCCTTTTTTACCTTTACCCTTTTCAAACTATACTAGCCCCTTCTTGTTAGAGTTTGGAGCGTCTATTTCGAGCAAGTTAGGATAGTTTTAGCACCAAGAATAGAATGCATCCATTTTTGGAAAAAAGCTAGCATTTTGGACACATATATCCCTCTCACCCAAATTTGGACTGCATTTTGCATATTTGGCTAGTTTAGCACCAAGAGTCTGTGGAATCTATTTTCGGATTAAAGCTTCCATTTTTGGACCCTTATATCCCTTACTATTCAAATTTAGACTACTTTGTGCAAATTTGGGTTGTGATTGGACTCATTTTTCTATAGATTCCTTCGTTATTATAAAGTTATGTAAGCAAATTGTGGCTTCGATTATTTCGCCTATATTTTTTGACTTTCTTTGGATGGTTTTGTGAAATATCCTAAATCTGACTGCATAAATCCCAAAAGTATTCTCAATAATTCTTCGCGCACGGCACAGACGATATTTAAAAATTCATTGTGTTAATGCTAAACCTCTCCTTCCATAAGGCCGCATAATGTTCTTGTTTAGAGGAAGCTCTTCATCCGCTGCGATGAAATATAAAATTGTCTGATTTGAATTTGGAGGGCATTTAGGGTCATGAATCGAAAGTAGTCCTCTATTTAGCATTATTCCAAATTTGGATCGAGAAAAGACCCCTCCATCATTCTGGCTTCCAAAAGCACCAACGTCCACCATGGTTAACTTGTGCTTTGCGTTATACTAAACTCTCCTTTATAGCTATAGTAAACACTTCTGGCAGGACATTGAATATTGAATCCACCGAGACAGAATCTCACTGCTTATAAGCTTCCAACTTTCAGGCGTTTTGGGTAGCATCAAGTAGATTGGTGAAAGAACGACCCACAAGGGTCGGCATGTTTCATTAATTATCTTGTCTGTCTGTAGGCGAATAACAGACTTATTGGCATGTCGTAATTTGCTCGATATCTGATTATTTATTGATGTGAAGACGATTATAAATGTGTGTTCTTATGCATAATAAATTAACAACCAAATCACAGTGTTGGCACCAAGGAAGTAGACGTAATCCACCCTGTTCCTGGGGCCACCACCGTCAAATTTTACCGCTACGTTAACGAGAGCTTCTCTTCAGGAGTTACAGATTTGCGAAACCTAGAGTGAGGTTTATAAATAAGTGTTCTTACTAATCCAAGAAGCTCATCGAGCTCACCTCGATTCATTCTAAGTAACCTATTCAAGAAATGATGTTGAAATAACGCAATGAATATAATGCCAAGCCTTACAGAAAATACTTTTGGCTGTCCAATTCTCGAATTTCTTTGACCAAATTTGTTTGGTAACCTAGCACATGGCGCCTTTTAAATATATCTCGTACCCAAAATCGTCTTTCCTGACTCTGAAGATAGCTTTTATGGTAGGATTGCACTTTACGTGACCAACCCCACTAACAATGGTTTCTAGTTAATTAGACTGAGAGGAGTCCGAAAAAAAATATTTAAAAATTATTTCGCCGCCGCAAGTTGGTCAAATAGTTTTTGAAAATTTTAAAATCGACGCACTTACCGCCATTGAAGTCGCTATCCTTTTAACGCATTCTGCACTAAATCTTGCAAAATTAGCCGGGGGCTGTGACAAATTGACATACTCGTGCCGGAGATATAGCTATGGAATTTTTTAAGCTTACGGAAACTGTTCATTTCTGACAAAAGGACGGAAATATAATGCGAGAAAAACTGCTATGTTTTGGGAAAATTGTTGAATTTTTTTGGGAATTCGATAAATGATAACGGCAAATTTTGGTTAATGCCGTCAAATTGTTTTGGAATTTGATAAATGTGAAGGACGATATTTTGGAAAAGGTGTCAAAATATTTGGTAGTTTGATAAATGTTAAGGACGATATTTTGGAAAAGGTGTCAAATTATTCGGGAATTTGATAAATCTGAAGGACGATATTTTGGAAAAGGTGTCAAATTATTCGGGTATTTGATAAATGTGATGGACAAAAGTTTGGAAAAGGCGTCAAATTATTCCTGAGTTTGGTAAATGTGAAGGACCATATTTTGGAAAGGCGTCAAATTATTCCTGAATTTGATAAATGTAAAGGACTATATTTTGAAAAAGGTCTTTACATTTATCAAATTACCGAAAAATAGGCACTCTATCCAAAATATAGTTGCAATAACTTGATGTTGACATTTGCTAATTGCCTAATTTGTCACCTTTTCCAAAATATTGCAGAAATAACTAGACGCCTTTTCTAAAATATTAATTTTGACACTTGTTAATTGAACAATAATTTGTCGCCTTTTCTAAAATATTGTTGAAATAAATTGACGCCTTTTCATAAATATTTTTGAAATAAATTAACGCCTTTTTCAAAATATAGTTCAAATAAATTAACGCCTTTTTCAAAATATAGTTCAAATAAATTGACGCCTTTTCCAAAATATTGCTGAAATAACTAGACGCCTTTTCTAAAATATTAATTTTGACATTTGCAAATTGCCCAATAATTTGTCGCTTTTCCAAAATATTGTTGAAATAAATTGACGCCTTTTCCAAAATATAGTTCATATAAATTGACACCTTTTCCAAAATATAGTTAAAATAAATTGACGCCTTTTCCAAAAAAAATGTTGAGTGAATTAAAAAAAATCGCGAATAATTTGACGGCTTTTTCCAAAATTTACCGTTATCAATTATCGAATTCCCAAAAAATTCAACGATTTTCCCAAAACATTTCAGTTTTTCCCGCATTTAAATTTCCGTCCTTTTATAAGAAATAAACGGTTTCCGTAAGCTTAAAAAATTCCATAGCTATAACTCCGACATGAGACCGTCAATTTCTTATAGTCCCCCCCGGCTTAATTTGCAAGGTTGAGTGCAGAATGCGTTAAGCGGATAGCGACTTCAATGGCGGTAAATGCATGGACTTTTTTTGACCAACTTGCGGCGCTCAAATAATATTTTAACTATTTTTTCGAACTCCTCATAGTATAATTAACTAGAAACCATTGTTAGTTGGGTGTTCACGTAAAGTGCAATCCTACCGCTTTTCTGGTACTCGGCTATGCCATGTAAGATACATCTGAGCGTTGTGTTACATTGTCATTGTTTATATACAAGTTGGCTTATCTTATCAACCCCATTATTCCTATCTTTTTAGGTCTATTATTGATCTACAATTTATCGTCTAGGTCAATTATTGACCTACAAAATATCATATACATTGGAAACTATAGATGAAAAGGAGGCTTCATTATCCACGAGAGGATTACTAAAAGATCTAAATGCAAATGGAGTTCATGGTTGGGCTAGCTTACTTACGGTCCCTAACAAAGTCGAGTGGGTAGAAACTATGATTGGTACGGCAATAAAAGGATCAACTTTAAGTCTACAATTTGCGCTGGAAGAATACGGCCTTGAAGTTATTCATAATATTCTGGTGTTCAAAGGTGAAATGTTGGTTCGTTGCCATAATATTCGATCTGATAGATTTTCCATTCCAATATACTCCATTATGAAATATAAACCTTGGACGTTAAATGATTATCCTAACCAGTTTTCTAAATTGAAGGAGGCTGTTTTTAAGGTAATATCTATTGTTTATTCAATTCCTTATAAGTAAAAAAACTAATAATTTCGAGAATTTATCTGAAAAAGAAAGTCATTGAAGAAGCAAAAAAGCTGGAAGAGGAAACAAGAAATTAAAGTGATTGCCAACTGTCGAAGAATCTGAGAGAGACCAGGCTTAGATCATCAATGTTTGGCGCTGTTAGCAAAGCGGAAAAACCAAAAATGGACTGATGCTGGTATACGTAACACCGTCCAACCAAAAGATATTGGCTCTTTGAACGCCATTAAGTATGGCAAAAAATTTGAAAACATGGGGAGAGACAAATATATTGAGTACATGAGAAACTTCGGGCACAAAGTGTCTGTTTATCCATAATTGTTCCCAACCAACCTTGGATGGGGACTTCCCCAGATGGGCTGGTTAATGACCCAAACGAAGAAAGTCCATACGGACTTTTAGAAATTAAAATGCTCTTATTCATTGAAACTTAAAACCTCTTCTGAAGTTCTGAATATGGAGAAAGATTTCTCCCTTAACATTGTATGTGGAAATCTGTTTTAAAGGGATAGAATCAATCTTTTGTCTACTAGTGAAAAGCTTTCATTTTTTAAATCAGATAGAACTTAAAATTACGTTTTCAATATATATTGATTGTTTTAATAACATAACTATTTTTAATTAATTTTTAAAAGTATTAGTTTTCGGCGCCGCTCCGATCAGGGAGTAAGGAACGTTAGAGGGAGTGTTGATCTAATGCTGAAAAAACCGTCATACAGTGGCAAATGGGAAAGAAAGTGGGGGTAGGAATTTTTATCTCCGTTCTTCAATTTTAGCTAACGCGCACGTGCGAGTGACGTCGTTTACTACCGCCAGCAGAGAGAATTTAAAAATTCTCTCTGCCGCCAGCGCCAGCTTCCGCTTCCATTGACTGCTGCCCCACTCACTCTGTTCAACCAACAATCAACGTCTGTTGGGACAAAGAGAGTATAGGAGAGGAGTGGAAAGAGGGGAAAATCTTGTTGCTCTTTTCAACCGCGCATCTTCAATGCGCAGTACCGAGGCATTTCCGTTTGAGACATTAAATAGTATCGTAGGTGGCGCGACTGAGCCGGAAACTCCCTCGTACCACTAGTATAATTTAGGGGCAACATTGTAATTTAGCCTTGTGGAGCGGGGGAGCTTCCACTCCTCCCCTATACTCTCTTTGGTTGGGAGGAAACCGAGGCTTAATAAAAATGCCAAATTGTTTTTTTTGTAACGGTTGTAGGAATGATTCAAGGTATTCGCTTAAAAATATATGAAAGGAATATCCTTCCACGCGTTTCCAAAGCCAAAAACCCAGATAGAAAAATGTAAAAGATGGATATTAGCTTGTGGAAGACCGATTTCCACTAGCTTCTATTCACTTTCAATAAATTTCAAGCTTTGTTTTTGGTTGGGGAAATGGTTTGAAAACGATATTTACCATGTCGGGTCTTGTTAAATACTTAGGGTTACTTGAACAATTAAAAAACAACACTTCTTATAGTTAACCATGGCAGAAATTCAAACACGACCTTCCCCTTATAATTCTAGTTCAAAGCCGGTTTTTAAATTTGACGCATGCGCGCGGACACCGCGATGAGTCCCCGAGTCAGCGCCAGAGAGAGACGATTCAAGCCAGGAAAGCGAACGAACGCGCCTATTCACTTTAACACTCCCTCTCAAGTCTCTCCTCCCTGCTCCGATCACTGCTTCCTCTACAGTCGTTCGTCAAAAACAAGAGCGAAACAACCTACATTACCCCCGCTACCCTCCTCTCGCACGGAAATATAGTAGGTTTACACCAAAAAGTAGTTTTCATACTATTTTGCATTTTGGCCAATTTAATATTTCTCATTCTAGAGGGCCGGTAGGCCCTTCTAGATAAGATCCCACACCCTCCCGTAATGTTAAATGAAAATTCACAGATTTTCGCCGATATTCCCATAGGAATAACATGGGGTTTTTGGTGCTCCTGCACATCGAATCATTTAAAAACTAAAGCGAAGTTACGTTTCGGAATACTTTCAAATTAACAAGTAACTATTCAAGGTGTGCCTTTTTCAAGTTTCATCAAAATTAATTAAGTCTAAGTATGTTAATTTAATTAAAAATGTAAGTACCTCAAAAGATTATTCTACAGCAGACGACGCTAATTGTTCATTACTCTACAGTAGACGACGCTAATTTGCCATTTCACCGCCTTGAAACTTTAACTTGATATTTTTCAATAAATATAACACTATATTTATTAAAAATTTCTCTGGCGGGTCTAATTTTCGTTTAATTATGTGTCTCGGTTGAAATAAAAAAGATACCTTTTTAATTTATATTTTAGATGTTAGTTTCGACCAAGGCTTAAGTTGCCTTACTTAGGCCATGGATTTATAATGGAAGCTTACGCTTCATGGATATTTCACTGTAGCCTTCAGTAAGGCATTTTGATTTTAAACACATTTAGGTCATAAAAATTCGCGCGGGTGGGGACTGGGGGGGCTGATGACGTAGAAATTGAGGCAAACCTTTTTCATTCGGCGCGCGTGCGCGCGCGCTTTTTTAAAAATTATTTCGCGCGCGCTATTAAAAATTAGAACTCGATCACGTGAAAAACTTCAACCCCCCTCTGAATTTGCCTCAAATTCTACGTCACAAACGCGCGTGCCAGGCTGGTACTATTTCAGACGAGGAATAAATGTTGTGCGCGTTTTAAGGTGAGTGAAATATCAAGGAAGCGTAAGCTTCTATTATAAATCCATGCTTAGGCACACTTGAGTGAGTCTATGCAATGGGTGATTGTAAAAGCTTGAAGGATAGATGGATCAGTGTTGGAAATAAGGATTTTTTTAAAACTGGACCTGTGGCCTAGGTATTTTAATTAAAATAACTGGCCACGGTGCCACTCACTGTAAACGTACAAGAGCAGTGAACGCAATGTCATGGATAATTGCAATCGTAAAGTGGACTGTAAAAGATACGGCTTTGATAGTTTAAAAATCGTGGCAGGTTGTTGGTTTTGAAGTTGACTACTAAGCTCGGGTTCTAAAACGAATTGTGAGCCGTATCATATAAGAATTAGTAGAAGTGTAGAACCATTTTTAACCTCGTCCTAGAAGTGAAAAATTTCGCATTTCAGGCAAAAAATTGTTTTATAATAGATTAATACAAATGCAGACTGAAGGAACAGATATTATATAAAAAGGACTTGGTTTGCCCAAGCCTAAAAAACAAAACGATAAGAGTTTTTTCCAGTTGACTGAAGCGCGGATATTTTATTTTTCTATATAATTTTAAAGACAATCCGTATTTTACTACTCTTTAGAATTTAATTCAATCTCCTGATTTTACTGGTAATGGATTTATTTCCTATAAATTAATTGAAATAAAAAATTACTTATCTCAGATTTTTCAACAACAATTCCATTTTCGTAAAATTTTATCATGAAAAATCTGAGATAAGTAGTTTTTTATTTCAATTAATTTATAGGAAATAAATCCATTACCAGTAAAATCAGGAGATTGAATTAAATTCTAAAGAGTAGTAAAATACGGATTGTCTTTAAAATTATATAGAAAAATAAAATATCCGCGCTTCAGTCAACTTGAAAAAACTCTTATCGTTTTGTTTTTTAGGCTTGGGCAAACCAAGTCCTTTTTATATAATATTTTGATATAGATGCTTTGAAACGGAGCCTCCGAAATGAACTAGGCCCATGCATGTCAAATTTTATGTGTGGAAATATCCTGTTTGTTAAGGAAAATATTCTCACCATATATGTGTACGATATGGCGCTTATATTACCGTTGTGACAGGGGTCTTCCTTAAATTATCGTTGATATTTTAGGGGTCAGTCATAAAATTTTTATGATAGAGAAAAGTTTCATCCTAAAATTATTGTAATGGTTTTTGGGGCTATTTACTTTTTATGGAATCTTTCGGTTAGATTGTATTGATGACAACAAAATAAATCCTTTCAATTAAAATAATTCAGTAAGAGTAATAAAAACGTATACTTACAATCCGTGACCTTGGCAAAAATACTTAAGCAGTCGACAGAGTCACGGGGTTAAACTTTGTTTATTTTACGGTAATATAAGCGCCCCCAAGCGTAAAACCACGGCGAACTAAATTATTTAAGAAAATATTCTCGCTTCGCGACACGCATGGGCCCAGTTCATTTCGGAGGCTCCGTTTGAAAGTTATAAAGGAAGGTATACAGTTTCACTGTAATTTTGGTGTTCAAAGTAATAACTTTACTATGTTTAATTGCAAAAAAAATATGTTAGAGCTAAGATTAGGGCCATTAGGCTAAAATAAAGCCATACCATTATTATTATACATGGAACCTAAGACTTTGCCAAAATAGCTTAAAAATGTGGGGTATGGACACTACCTGTAACAGTTTTGACAAATCGCTATCATCCTTACTCTATATTTGATAGGGGCGGATTTTATATGGAAAATAACCACCGGCCAAGTAGAAAATCTCTCTACAAAACTCAAAGCCGTTGATACGATCTTTGGGTGGACTTTTCTTGGACCCCATGAAAACGCGAAGGGAAGCGTTACGGATACTAGCGTGTACAGCGTTAACGTATTTTTCACGCACGTGAACCATTCCCTGGAAGATCAAACTGAAGACGAACTTGTTTCTCAAAATCTGAAATCATTGTGTAATTTGGATTCTCTGGGAATTATAGACAAGTCGGAAGAAGACAAGGCTTATGAAGATTCTATTAACGAAAAATTCGAATCGACCGTTAAATTCGATGGGGAACGCTACGTTGTTAGACTTCCGTGGAAACCGGAAGTGATGCTAACAAACGATAACAAAGCCGTAGCCGAAAGAAGATTTTTCAATCAACTACGTAAATTTAGAAAGAACCCAAGTTGTTTGAGGAATACGCTAAAGTAATAGAAACGTATCTTCAACATGGGATGGCAGAACTTGTGGACACCCCAGGAGAAAAAGAGCGTACGTTCTACCTGCCACACTCAGAAGTTGTCAACGAGCAGAGAACCACAACAAAAGTCAGAGTGGTATTTGACGGATCATCACAGGCTTTAACGCGCCTTCCGTCAACGATTGCCTAAATGCTGGGCATCCATTGAATGTCGATTTGTTAGGCATGTTGATTAAATTTCGTAAAAACCGTATAGCCTTTACCGTGGATATCGAGAAAGCTTTCCTTCAAGTACGTCTTGCCGAAGAAGATCGTGACGTAACTAGATTCTTTTGGATAGAAGGAAGAGAGTTGGATCCTAATAAGATGTCAATTATTACCCTGAGAATGACGAGAGTTCTCTTTGGATTAAACGCTAGCCCGTGTTTGCTAGGAGTGACTATACGCCATCACATTGAAAAATACAAGGAAAAATTCCCTACAGCCTACAAACTATTGAGGGAACAACTTTACGTAGATGACGTGGGAGGGGGAGTGGATGACAATGAAAAAGCTTTAACCCTTGCCACTGAAGCGAAAGAGATTCTAAAAGAAGCTGGAATGCCTCTCCGAAAATTCCAATCTAACTCTGAGTGGCTTAATACGCAACTATTAGAAGAAGGAGAGTCTGATCAACCACAGCCAGTATCATTTAAAGTTCTGGGAATAGCTTGGAAACCAAAACATGATATTGCAACGGATAAGTTTTGTCCCATTCCGTTGACAAGGGGATTGAAATACGTTAACTTTAAATTAGAAGGCATCGCAAGCGGTTAATCAAAACTTTTGATTTTATTAATATAAACTAAATAACATTTTAAATCATAATGGAACAGTGTCTGAACCACGAGGTTCAGAAAAATGAAGGTGACTACATTCTACCCGGGTGTGAATGCGAACTGTTTTATACAACATAAAATCTTTCTTTTATATAATCCCAGAGGGATGCTAACTCCTATCCGAAAAAGGGGGAAGGGTGGCAACCGGAATTAATTGGGTATTTGGGGTTAAGTTAGTTACAAGACGGCAGTGGACTGAGCATAAACCGGCGGTTTAAAATTTTAAAGCGTGCGTCCACTGTCGTCTGCAACGGTAGGCCTAAACCGTTGCATTCTACCCCCCCAAAGAAAAATTTTATACATTGTTATAAAATTAAATGAAGTTAAGGTTTTGTAAGTTGGTCTGTATTGCGCGTCTTCATCTGTAGAGGATCGATGATGCCTTGGGGTGGTGGTGCGGTTTCCCGATGGTGTTGGAGGGTCGAAGAGTTCGTCGGCTTGGGATAGAGATCTTTGATGAGGGTCCTGGTGTCAGTATGTGGTAGTGGATTTCCATTCCGGGATCCATCGGATCAGCGGCGGTGATATCCATTCCTGGATCATCAGATCTGCAGAGGTGATTTCCTATCCGGGATCTGTCGGATCAGCGATGGTGATGTCCATTCCGGGATCGTCTGATCGGCGGTGGTGAATTCCGTTACTGGATCGACAGATTTGCGGTGGTGAATTCCTATCCAGGATCGTTTGATCGGCGGGAGTGATGTCCATTTGGGTTGTCGGGTTAGTGTCGCACTTCTTTTCCGGTGATTGTCGAATCCGCAGGCGTGCGATTTGGTATGGTGGGAAAATAGAGTTTTACTACGCGTAACACTATTACGCCGGAAGTTAATGGTTGTGGGCCATCTTGTTACGATACTTTTCGTCTGGGTAGTGGACAGGGTTGGCAAAAATCCGGATTTTTCTTGAAAAAGCCACTGGTATGGTTTTTTGCTGGTTTAAACCGGATTTTATTGGATTAATCTGGCTTTTTTTAAACTACTCTCTTGTGCTTAATTTTAGCGCTTCTTCTTACAATAAAGCGCTAGTTTTCTTCTGCTAGGCTGTCTAATTGAGAATCATTTTTATTGTACATAAAAGTTGATAAAACTATAGACATTTCCCTTAGAGATGAGTAGGGCCCATGATTTAATCGGGATTTTTCAATCCAACCCTACCCATATCGGGTCGAAAAATTCTAGGTCGGGTTGGGTTAGAAAATTACATAAAACGTTTTGCTGGTCTGGTCGGGTAGGGTTATCATACCGTCTACCCGTGTAGACATTTTATTATCTTCAATAGGGCAGGGTCGGACCCGGGTAGACACTTTTATTATCTTCAATAGGGCAGGGTTGGGCCCGGGTTGGCTTTTTAGTGATCTTCAATAGGGCAGGGTGTGATAAAGATTTTTCTAAATACGCGGTCCGACCCAACAATTTAGCGTTGCGAAAAATTCAACTCAGTCTCACGAGTTTCGGGTAGGGCAGTGGGAGGAGAGTGCGGAAAACTTACCTACAATGTATGGAAATCGACCACTTCGATGAAATGAAGAGGTAAAGACATGTGGGTCAAACTTTTCCTTCCATCCCACTTTATGGTGCCTGCGCTGTACTCTATTATTATATCTTTTGAAAAATCCACTGGATTTTTCAACGTGGTTTAAACCGGTTTAATCCAGGTGGATAAAACCGGACTGGATACCAGCGTGCCAACCCTGGTAGTGGAATAGTCCGAACTTACGCGAGACTGCGGTATTAACAAGTTATGTTGGGGCACGTTCATTAAGTTCGACATTTTGTGAATGTTGGTAACGTTTCGCTATTTTCGCGTTCAAAAGGCTTGATTTAAATCGAGGGAAAAGTTCGATGACATTTAATAAAAATCCGACTATTAAGGTTTCAATGAAATTTAAGAAAGTTCAATCCGAATATTAATGTTCAAATCTGAAGACTATCATAATTAACGGTGACATTGACTTGTCTAAGCTAGAAGTATTCCGTCTCGGACAAAATATGGCGAGATGTTACACGCGGACAAGATCGAAAAATCAGATCGGGTCCGACTGACCACCCCGGGAAAAAGAGACGAGACGGCGGCGAGGCAGAAGCGCGGGAACACGAGGGGAAAAGAAGGCCGAGGCCCGAGGCTTAGTGTCCAACGCGAGAGAGGGTTCGCGAAATCCGGTCGAGCGCGGAGGGGAACGAAGCCAGGGCCCGACGACGGCGAAAGGAACGAAGCAAGAACCGAGGGTTCGGAATCGCATGGTCACGGGCACCATTTGCAACGGATAAGTTTTGTCCCATTCCGTTGACAAGGGGATTGAAATACGTCGCAAGCGGTTAGTCAAAACTTTTGATTTTATTAATATAAACTAAATAACATTTTAAATCATAATGGAACAGAGTCTGAACCACGAGGTTCAGAAAAATGAAGGTGACTACATTCTACCCGGGTGTGAATGCGAACTGTTTTATACAACATAAAATCTTTCTTTTATATAATCCCAGAGGGATGCTAACTCCTATCCGAAAAAGGGGGAAGGGTGGCAACCGGAATTAATTGGATATTTGGGGTTAAGGTAGTTACAAGACGGCAGTGGACTGAGCATAAACCGGCGGTTTAAAATTTTAAAGCGTCCGTCCACTGTCGTCTGCAACGGTAGGCCTAAACCGTTGCAATATATTCTTTTTCGAGGTTACAAGCCTATTGGAGTTTCTTAGATAGCAAAAGAATACAAAGCGATTCGTTTTACAAGCTTCTTCGAGGATTTTCGACCCAGTAGGATTTTTATCACCCTTCATTGTCGTGGTAAAATGCCTATTTCAAGAACTATGGGTACGCGGAACTAAATGGGATGAGCGTATCGATGACGACTTGATCGAACTGTGGAACACATGGTGTCAAGATCTCACTATACTTACGGAAATTGAAGTACCGAGATATTACGGCTATGGTCAAACGATCCAAATACATTGTTTCACAGATGCCAGTGAAAAGGCATACGGCGCCGCGATATATATCCGTTCAGAAAGTCAAAATCAAGAGTCGCACCTCTCAAGAAACTTTCGGTTCCCAAGTTAGAACTCATGGCAGCGGTCATTGGCGCGAGGCTTACGAAAACTGTCGAAAAATACTTCAGCGAAGAAAAGCCGTCGAAATATTTCTGGAGCGATTCCACGGTAACGCTTTCGTGGATTAAAAGCAATGCTAAAACCTGGAAACCGTTCGTGCAGAACAGAGTTAGCGAAATACAACAAAGTACAGATCCAAGTTAAACCCAGCCGATCATTTGACTCGAGGGGTTAACGCGAGCAAATTAAAAGAAAGCGAAACCTGGTGGAAAGGCCCGTCCTTTTTGTGGAAAGAACAATGTGAATGGGACCGTCCATAAACTACGTCACACTCTTATGGGGGGAGGGGGTTTCTAAATTTGTGACGGTCCGTGACAAGGGGGAGGGAGGGGTTCTTCGATGCGTGACGTCACATTTAGCATTGATTTTGTTACGAAGTCAGTAAGAGGCCGATTGGCTCTCTTATGTTATAGAAGAAGAAAGACAACATTCCATAGTCCACCGTTACAATAATTTAGCAAAATTTTTATTCCATCATCACTTAAATAGTAGAAACTTTAAGCAATTATCTACTATTTACACCTTAATATAGCCAATTTAAATAGCGCAATTAAAATAAACAGCGTAAACTCTCTTATTTCTCTGTTTATTCGCCCCTATTATTTGTGAGGATGAATCAAATCCCCCGGCCGATTGAAATGGTTTCGATTCTTTGGCAAATTTTCTAAATCTCAAGCTCGATTAGTATGTTTTCGGTGACAGTGTCGAAACCTAAAAAGTGTGCCCCTTTAACTCAGCTTTATGGAACTTTTTTGAAGCTTATAAAAAGCACATCCAGACATTAAAATTCTAACGGTCAATCAGAGGGAAAAAGCTTAAAACGGAAGAGAACTTGAATTTTCAGCCGAGCAAAATATTTCTGAGAGGGCGGCATATCACTCAAAAAATTAATCATATTAAATTTGTAAATTAAGACAAATCATAGTGCGGAGGGGGGGGGGTTAAAGAAATGTGACGTGGTTTTTAGGGGAGGGGTCTGAGAAAAGCGTGACGAAGCGTGATCTGGGGGGACGGGGGGGTCAAAAAATGCTTTTTTTCGCGTGACGTAGTTTATGGACGGTCCCAATGGCCGGCTCAGAAAAACGAAATCAAACCCAGTTTACCGGCTGAAGCTGAGAACGAACGCCGCGCGAAATACGAAAATTTTTCTGTATATTACGTAAACAACTTTCAAAGTCAAAGAGAACCACTGCTAAACCTAAAGAATCATTCAAAACTATCACGGGTAATTAGAGTGGTAGCCTGGATTAAAAGATTCGTCTTTAACGTCAGAAATAAAGACCAAAAGAAAAAAGGAGAGATAAATACAGATGAGATATTGGAATCGGAAACTTATTGGGTTAAAACGGTTCAAAGAGAAACGTTCCCTCAAGAACTCGACGCTATTTCTGATAAAAAAGAATTTCTTCTAACTTCAAAAATCGCCGATTTAAAACCATTCATTGACCAGAATGGGATTCTCCGCATGGGAGGGAGGCTAGGTTTCGCAAACCTTAGCTTCGATGAAAAACACCCGATTATTTTGCCAAATGACCACGCGTTCACGATCTTGTTGATAAACAATCGCCACGAAGAAGTCATGCACATGGGTGAAAATTCCACGCTGTCAAGTCTACGTACGCGATTCTGGATTCCGCGGGGCCGCCAGATGGTAAAAACTACCCTTTACAAGTGCCTAACATGCGCGCGCGTGAAATCGAAAGCCCTAGCGAGAGAAACCGCGCCGCTTCCGCCCATTCGAGTTAATGAAAGCGCGCCCTTTGAAAACACGGGGGTCGACTTTTGTGGACCACTCATGGTCAAGTCGTATAACACGGATCAGAAAAGGTTTGTAGAATCGAAAACCTACATCGCGTTGTTTACTTGTGCGGTAACGCGAGCCGTACATCTCGAGGAAGTCACTAGTTTGAGCGCGGAAAAATTCATAATGGCATTTAAAAGATTCGTGGCGAGACGCGGTGTGTGTCGCATAATGCTATCAGACAATGCAAAAACCTTCAAGAAGACAGAGAAAGAACTCAACAAACTCTGGAACAGTGTCCTGTCCCCGGAACTTATACAATATTTTGGGGAAAAGAAAATTAAATGGTCCTACATTGTAGATCGAGCTCCCTGGTGGGGAGGAATGTGGGAACGCATGGTAGGAGTGGTAAAGGGTTGCCTGAAGAAGGTAATTGGTCGTGCTTTGTTGACTTACGAAGAATTGGAAACGTTGGTCATTGAGGCCGAATCTGTAGTTAATTCCAGACCTGTTAGTTATCTATACAGCGATAAACAGGAGCCTTCACCACTCACGCCTTCCCACTTCCTCTTGGGAAAAAGACTCGACACTCTGCCCCCTAGAAAGTTTAAGGTAGGCGAGTTATCCGTTAGTTATGGAGAATTAACTAAAAGGTGGAAGTACCGCCAAGAATTGTTAAATCGTTTTTGGGTGAGATGGAGACAGGAATACTTATTAGAGTTAAGGTCTGCCCAAAAATCTGGGAAATTAGTAAAATTTGCTCGCGATCTTAAGATTGGAGACGTAGTAATTTTAAAGGATGATCGTTTACCACGTCATTTGTGGAAACTATGTAGAGTACAGGACCTACATCAAGGTAGAGATGGAATAATTAGATCAGCAACCTTAAAAACTAGCTTAGGAGGAGAAATTAAGCGACCCCTCCAGTTACTATACCCTATAGAAATTTCAAATTAAGTACAGTCAAAGGAAAAACAGAGAGAAAAATGAGTCTTTTTTTTTCAAATCCCCATTTTTGGGGGGAGTTTGTGGTAAATTAAGATTTAATTTAAATTTCACCATAGAAATTAAGTTTGTGTTTTTGAAAATTTCCTTTGATAACTTCCTTTTAAGTGTATTTGATAACTTCATGTCGAAGTAAAAAACCATTCCCGAGAAGTTTTCCCCTTTTCAGCGCCCCTAAGTTTATCTGGGCAACGACTCTTCAATAGAGAATGAAATGGAAAATTTCTCGGGGATTCACCGTCTTAGCTTGCCTCTCTTAAGCCCCTCTCTTTTTGTATGGAACCACTGTGTAAAGAAAAAGGTAGTCTTGAAAGAAAATTTGTAGCGAGAGGAGCTAAGAATCTTTTGCCGAAATAAAATTCTTTTTTTTGTTCATGTTTTACTTTAAAAATAGACTAATTCTTTTAACTAAATAATCCCTGAACCGACTTTAGATAAATTCAGTGTATAAGTTTAAAGCGCGCAATATGGCTTTATTTCATCATGCTCTTAAGATCAAGGACTATTAGATCACCACGTTTGTTTTTCTTCCTAACTGAATCTTCGCAAAATACTTCCTTTTATACCTCAAATACATTGTTATTTAAGCCTTCTCAGTAAGATTAACAACGTGGTTGTATTTCAATAAGCATCGCGTTAGTACCCTGGCAGTCCTGAGGATCGTGGCAAAGAGTTTCTATCTTCATGCAATTTGGAAATATACACGAGGTTGTTCCGTTAGAACGTCCTTTGCTACCTCTTGCGTTACAATTATTTGTATTCATTTTTAAGCATGTCGTCCATTGTGATGAATATAGGCATTTTCCGTTTTCATCCACCCGTTTGCTTTAGGATGTACAGCAAATTGTTTCACCCCATTCCTCAAGTGCGTTTCTCGTAGATTGTCAGGTAGTTTTTGTGGGGATGGTGCGTCGCCAGACCCACCTACTTGGATGCGTAGCTGTTCATGGCATTGCAGTTACTCGTTTGAAAGGTCACGATAGGCATTAAATAAGGGGTCATGATTCGCTGCAAGTTTTTGGGCTATACTGTAGGGCTTTAATTACGCTTCCCAAAACGCGCGCACCATTCGTTCTTAACGCATAAATCATATCATCGGGATGTCTGTTGGTAGGAGTAGGATTGGTTCAACAGCGCTCCTGATAAAGCTGCTCAGATGCTTTTGAAACTGGTTAGTTTGGTTTTTAAATGGTGCGCTTTGGAGAGAATAAACCACAGTGGACCATATTGATTAATTATATTGTGTTTTTGGTTAGGATGTAACCAGGGACTCGCAACTAGGAGATCCAAATTTTCAGACGCCAAGACTTCTCCTTTATCCTGCACAATTTCATGGGAAAAATTTAATATATATTACTTAAATATATAATAAATTTAACAGATTCGTCTCGGGCAAGGATTGGAACTATTTCATTATTGAGGGTTGTAATATGCGTCATCTATTGGTCTAACATAATAGCTTTTATCTCTTTTTGCAGTTTACCGATAATCCAGTTTCTTTAAGGCCTCCTATAAAGATTGTAGCAACGCTGTCGCTGACGCGTCATCTTCAGCTACTATAGCCGTATCATCAGCAAAGCCAAGACCCAAACAAGATGGCCCAAGGGCTGGGCCTTAATACTAATTTTACACGGCTCACGTGACCCCCCTCCCCGTATAGTTGATCTCCAATAAATCGTACAACTAAAAACATTTCTGAAACACAATCGTGTATCCCCTTAATTTCTAATAACGTCACATTTCAAATAATATTAAGGAAACTAAATTGTGCACCCCACTAAAGTATAGAAATAGCCGTGGTAGCTTTTACCTTAATCCTTTAGGAGACTCATAGTCTAGCCTCTTTCTTTTCACATGTCCCGAACACGTTTATTTTAAAAAAATAGTCAAAGCACCCTTTCTCTATATTCCGCGTCTCTTCTATATTGGGGAGAAAGAGAGTGGCGTCCGTCGGTGGTCTGTGGCTACCGCGTCCTATAACTATAGGCCCATACTTTACATCTTAGATTTTGACATTTTCGTATCAATCATGGAGGTTGCCAACAAAAGATAATTGCCAAGATAATAACCTTAACTTTGTACGCGGTTTACTAGTGCCTAACGTGCTTAATAGTATTAATGCAACAAATGGCTATTTTTGTATTAAATTTAATTCAAGTTGGCTACCACAAACAGCTGCATTCCTTTAGGTTAAGCCTATCTCCAAAGACATCCCAGCCATTTTCATTTATTTTAATAATCTTCAGAACCTCGCTCTACCCAACAGTGAATTCACGCGAGTTACCCGGACCTAAATTTGAGTAGGAAATCAAAACATAACTTTCTTGTAGCAATACTTCTATATCTGAGCGAATTTAAAAATAAATAAGCTACAAAAACCGATCCTAAAAATTATATACGAGACATGTAGTTCTGGGTTCCCTCCCTCTTCGTATCGTCATCGCGTACGCTAGATATCTCTCCCGCACGCTTTCGTTTTCCCTCTCTCTCATCGTTCGCGTTTGTTCGCGTACGCGTCCGCCACAAGGACAGGGGTTTGGTGCCCTTTCTTAAATTTTACCGGAATAAAATTCCGTGTAAAATTAAAAAGGTATCCGTCCTTGCATTATTTCATACCCATGATCAAACGCCACACAATCTTCTGTGAGTTCTTTTGGAATGAAGCCGATGACAATATCAAACAGTGTTGAGGAACGCCCCTTTTTAAATTAACTAGTTACGTCCTCTGTACTTCATTATTTCAAATTAGCTCCAATAGATGTTTCCTTTGCCTTAGAGACAAGGGAAGAGTGTGCAAGGTCTTTTCAATAGAGTCTAGGACATCTCGGTGTAGGACATTTTGGTGTGGGACATATCGGTGCGGACCTTTCGCCGTGCGGACAATTTGGTGTGTGGACAATTCGTAGTTCGGACATTTCGGTGTACTAAGTAATTTGTATGGGTTAGACGCAGTAACTTTATTTGTTATAATAAATAAATATATGAATAAATTTAAAAATAATAACTGAATAATACAATAATAATAACACTAATAATAATGGTTAAAATGAAATGTTGTGAGCCACTCCTTTCAAGTACCGAATGATGTTATCTTCGTCGAAATTACGCGCAGCTTCTTGTAGTCTCTCAGCGCATTTGTGGTACTTGTTTCTTCGCTTTTCAATGATTCCTTTGGACAGATGTTCGATTCGCATGGATGATAGAGATTCTTGTTCTTTTATAACTTTGAGGAATTTCCAAATGCTGGGGTGGTGACACGACACGTGCGCGAGCATTCCGCGATGCCAACCTTCGACTGCGTTGTTTGTTTTGTTTCCGCCGGACATCACCGTTTCGTAGTGATTCCACTGTTCCATTGGGTATCTTGCTGTTGTTCTTCGTTTTGCTGCTCGTAACCTGCCTATAAAGTTATCTTCAAAATAGTAAAGTACTGGCTCCAAGTTTTCTGGCAGTGTTTCAACAAGGGCGTCAAATCCAGCAACTGCATATTCCTTAGGTACTAAAGCTACTGACGGGATCATCTGACACTTTAAGGCAAACTCCGGGTCGCTGATGTATGCTTGTTGCAAGCCCTCCGCTTGTATCCTCCGATAAATGCACTGAGTAAGGTGAAAGAAGCAGCCTTGAATTTTAGATTCGGGATAAACTTCTTTAAAGGCAGCTGTGTGAGCTATCTCGAAGTCGGCCATAACTGACTTTGGATTTGCAGTTGGACAAAGATCCATCACTTTCCTTATGACACGGATGTACTGCTCTTTGGTCTTGCTGGACATAAGGACGTAAAGGACTGGAATGACAGCGTTATTTATTTTCGCATGGATGGAATAAAGCTGAAAAAAGAGTTGTGGCACGATTTTAAAAGTCCCGTCAGCATACCAACACTTTGAGGAAGATAGAGCCTGTAATGAGCTATCTCCGCTGAGTATAAGAAACCGGTTAGAGTCTTCTTTGCCCGAATCATAGTACAAAAATCTGCCGCCCAATTCAGTTCTCTGATATATTTCTGGTACATCCATGGTTGAAAATGACACATTAGAGGAAGGCGTGTCAGAATGTTCATGTAGCTTTTGTCTAGTCCTTCGCAGAGTTCGCTTAACGGTATTCGATGGCGGTAGTTGGGCCCTTGATGTTTCTGTCATCTGCACAACAACCTTCCCAAGAATCTTTTTGTTACTTGAGTCTGTGGTTTTTGCCTGAATTTGCATCTCATTATATGCAAATTTAGCCTCGACCATGGCTGCGATTGCAACGTGTGTGTGATCATTTACTCGTTTTACAATTTCGTTCCCAATTGTGTGTATCCTGGCTTTGCACTCTTTTTTTAAAAAGCACTGCCAATACACCTGTGAAGTGAAATTATTATTAATAAAATTATTAAATAATAACAATTATTTACAATGTTATATCTGATATAACAATTTTACCTTTTGTTTTATTTGTCTTTCTCTAACATATTCAAAATAGTCGTCGTCAATTAGTTTCTTACCACCACGCGAACTATCTAGAAACAGCGGCATAATTAATATACGTGAGACTGCGGTTGCGTCTTAAATATATAATAGAATTAAAAAACTCAGGTAAATTTTTTAAAAGAAAGGTTTTTTACGTGAGTACACCGAAATGTCCTGACTACGAATTGTCTATACACCTAAATGTCCATACACCGAAATTTCCACACCGAAATAGCCGGTTTCCGCGCCGAGGACTGAGAGGTAAACAAACACGTGACGAAGAAAAGACGTTTTCGTCTGTAAAATGTGGCTTTTTTCAGCAAATGTTGTTTATTCGTGATGTCATATCAAGAAGGGAGTATTTTTATATCATATGATACACATGGCAAGAGTTTAAACACTGCCAACTCTAATACTAGGCCTTGAAATGTACGACAGAAGCATTTTTTATGTGACATTTTGAATTTGCGCTAAGTAACCGTTAGATGGCTCTCTTCTGAGGCGAATTTTCGCGATGACGAAAGTGAATTCGTGCTGCGCAGTCTCGCATGACGTCACGTCTTTCGCTTATGGCGGACCAGGGTGGGAAATAAGGATTTTTTTAAACTACTAAATAACCTGGCCCATGACCATTGACCAGGGCACATCGTCTGCTAAACTAGAGAAGTGGGTAATTAAAATATTAGAGTTTATAATGTCTGTGTCCGAATTCAGCTGTCAAAGAAATCTCCTCCTACCTCTCCTAAGCTCGCTCATTGGTCAATCCAAATGAAACTTGAGGCATTTCATTGGCAGTGGCAGTTTTGGGGAAAAACTTAAGGGCTGTGATAGGTTGAAATTTACATGCAGACGCCATTGACACGTGTCAAAACGTACACCAAATTTAAACTAGTATTTTTCGAACTCGGAAACCGTTCAGCATCATGAACCGGTTTATTGACCGGTTTTTGGCTTTCTTTATCGAGCCGAACTTCGTTAGGGGCATATCTATAAAACCGTTAGGGACATTTATATAAAACCGTTAGGGACATTTATATAAAACCGTTAGGGACATTTATATAAAACCGTTAGGGACATTAATATAAAACCGTTAGGGACACAAATATAAAACCGTTAGGGACATTAATATAGAACCGTTAGGGACATTAATATAAAACCGTTAGGGACCTTTATATAAAACCGTTAGGGGCATATCTATAAAACCGTTAGGGGCATATCTATAAAACCGTTAGGGGCATATCTATAAAACCGTTAGGGGCATATCTATAAAACCGTTAGGGGCATATCTATAAAACTGTTAGGGACATATCTATAAAACCGTTAAGGACGTATCCATAAAACCATTAGGCTTATTCCTATAAAACCATTAGGCTTATTCCTATAAAACCATTAGGAATATAAATACAAACCACTTTTTATTCAGCACCTCCCTAAATTACTATTTTTGGAACCATAATGGTTTAGATTTATACCTGTTTAGATGGCAGGATGTTACCATTAAAGGTTTTAAACTACACCGTGTTAAATTTCATGAAACAATATTGGTTTAATGCAACCAGTTTTAGAGGTTTTAAATTAGGCCTCGTTATGGTTTAAACAAAAACCGGATAGCAAGTATTTGGAGTGTTTGAAGTTATACAAAAGGGCTCTTATACACACATTAATGGTTTACGTTTATGCCAAATATTCACAAAGAAAATTCTACCCATATTAAAAATGGCTTTTAATAAAACCATTTATTTTTAGTGGTTTGAAAAGAAGACTTTCAGGGTTTTCATTTGGGAAAAAAATTCATTACATTAATGGTTTAAATTTGTTCCATTATTTTTTTCAGTGTACTTCTGTTGGGCCTCCAACTTCTGCTGGACCTTCTACTTCCACAAATATAACCCTGGACACAACCAAATCATCGAGAAAAACGAAGCGAAAAGCACAAACAGACCCAAAGGATATTGCTGATAAAATTACTAAAGAAATTTCCAAAAAAGATGGACATTTGGAAGCTTCCATTGCTCACCAGTGCCAAAGCCATGTAGAAACAAGGCCACAAACATTTTGGAAATATTTAGCTCAACTCTTATCAGGGGTTCCAGAATAAATAGATTTGGTTGGTGTGGTTCGGGGGTATTTAAAACGGAAAAGCAATTCTGAAATTGTAAATAACTAAAAATAACTCGGTTGTTGAAATTTATTACTTATTATAATTAAATGGCTAAATAACTATTGACAGCAATATGTTCAATTACATGTAAACACAAGAATATTCATCAATAAGAACACATTATTAAAAGCACAGGTATTATTAAATCAACGAGTAACTCCCGGCATATCCCATTGCCAAGGAACAGCGCCTTGCTCAGACCAAAAGTAATCAATGAATATCTTTCTGCAAATTTTGCTTTTACTGTCGAGTTTCTGGACATGGACCCAGGAAGATTATATAGAGCATTTTCTGGCTCGTCGTTCCATACACCATAGCGATAATTTCCCATATTGTCAGTAAAATCTGCGTATCCAGGAGGGCAGTATGACTTTTCTGATGCCTTCAAGTGTTTTTCTTCGATATTAGAAAATTGTGCAAGACTACAGTAGCTTTTACAACTTTGTCAACATTCTCTGGGGCAAGGATTATTGTCTTGTGAAATATTCGCCATCTTGCACCCAATATCCCAAACGCATTTTCGCTACAACGCTTTCAACCATTACATATATATCATGAGTGTGCAAGTATTACCAAAGTGTAAATAACTTAAAAGGTCTTTAAAAAGTACAACTTACCGGGGTCTACTTAGTCGATAGTTAAATACTCGAGATCGGGAATTTAATTCCTTAGATGAATAGGGACGCAAAAGGTTCTCTTGCAGCTGAAACGCTTCATCCCCAGAAATATGAAAGGGGCAAGAATATTACTTCTTGGTAGTGTTTTGGGTTCTGGTAGATTAAGGCGTTTGTTTTCAAGGGCACACCCAATTCGCGAGGCCTTGAAAATGCCACCATCTGAATTTGATCCAAAACCTTCAATATCCACCGCCAAAAAATTTATATTCTGCATCTAGTAACACCATGAGAACTATCGAATTAGTGCCCTATTAAAAGGTATAATAACGTTAACAAAAGTAAAACATATGCCACAACAATTCATATACTTTGTAATTATAATAAACAGAGCCACTATTTGGGGCTGCTGAATTACTATATGTTTCCCATCGACGGCGCCAGAGCAGTTTGGAAACTGCCATAATCGCAGAAATTGAGCTACATCCTTCCAGATTCCTCGAGTTGGTGTCTTTATGTAATAAACTCAGTAGTTCATATTTGTGTACCTACTTTAAGATAAAGTGGCTGTAGGACATCATACAATGCATCACAAGTTCCTTTGATGACCATATGGGCCGTTGATTTTCCGGTCCGAAATCCATAAGCGATGCTTATCATACTATCATCGCTAGCTAAAAATCTTTGAAACATGTATTAAATTTAACATATTCTAGCCTATCTGAAAACATTTAGATTAGAGGGTAATTGCCGGTCTATGCGCTGGTGAGTGCGGTTCTCGAGAAAGTGGGAATTTTTGAACCCTATTTTTTCAAAAATGTTCGAGTTCATCAAACAGTTTTGGTGACATTTGACAAAAGTTTTTAAAATACACATGATCATGCCGTCTCATTTGTTTAAGCTGGAATGTAAACATTTGATTTGACAACGTGAAAAAATCAATGTTAAATCATACTTCAATACGTGGAAGTACGAAAATGAGGCTGAAAATGAGCGTTCCAGCCTGCCTGTTATGTACATAAGGGTTTTTTTGAGTTCCATATTCCCGTTTTAAAAAGATATTCAAGGTATCATCGGATAAATTTTCATACTAAGCCTGCATCGTTGGATTAAATTGGATCAAGTAAGTATTTTATGTTGTTTTAATAGTAAACAGGGAAAGGGATACTTAATATTCTATTTGTGGCATGCAAATACTTGTATATATTAGTATAAGAAAACAAAATATATTTTTAATTTAGTACTTTAATTGAGAGTGTCCCCGACATTTGACAACTATTATGGATGGATAAGGTTAATTATTAAGCCTATTTATTTGTGATATTTGGTTCCGAAACCATAGTGTTATTTAGCCTGGTTTAGACTTGTTTAACTAATATTGTAAATTGCTCTTTAAGGAGAGGTGGTAAAACCAACAGGTTAATAAAACCGCAAGGTAAAACAAAGTTTAGTTAACTGTTCTTTAAATTAGAATAAATTTATTGGAACAGGTTTTCAAACTAGAGCCTTCTATAAATTAGTGCTGACGTTCTACCATATAGACATTCTGAGTACTACAGCCCAATTCTATATTTGTACGTTACATTGCCTGGTATTGATTAAATTGATGTTTGAGCCATAAGCAATATGTCCTCGAAGAAAGCGATTGTTTAAGGGGCGAAGGGCGGTAAAATGAGTTAAGTTGGCCTTGAGCAAGCGCAATCACCAGAAGACCGTGTAGTGGACAAGACCACGTTAGTGAAACGGAAGAAATCTGCATATTTGGCAGAAATTTTAAAAATAAGTGGTAATTTGACCAATCATATTAATTTCAAAATATCTGGCGTAGTTTAATTGTCTTTTAGTTGACGAATTTGCATTGAGTGCCTTCTTATATTCTCAAGTTAAAAACCCTAAGGACCAAATGGACCAAAAACATTTGTCAAAAATGAAAAAAGCATATCAACAGTTGAAAAAGACCACCGAGAAAAGAATGAATGCATCCAAGAGAGACATGTCGACTAAATATCTCAAATTCCCAACTTATTTAGACTATGAGCAAAGAAAACTAGTAAATCAAAAGAATATTTTATTCTTCTATAGACGCGCGTTCTAAGTTTTTGATGACAGTGAAATATTTCCGACTATTTTAGCTATGCAGCAGAGCAAACCTTACCGACAAATGGTTTTCACCCACACATACATAATCGTCAACACTTGCAAAAAGAGTGCGCTGAACAGTCACTTTGGCACCCTTCAGTACTGTTCAATAACGGAGAATGTTCTGAACCACAATCCTAAGTCGTTATGGGAACAGAACAATCTAAGTAGTACATATTTGCCGGTCCCAGCACAGGTACAGTGGAAGGCAGGGGAGGATGGGAGGATTGGAGGATGGGAGGATGGGAGGATTGGAGGATGGGAGGATGGGAGGATTGGAGGATGGGAGGATGGGAGGATGGCAAGATGGCGGGAGAGAAAACGTAAACCTTTTGATTGACTCACCCCCTCTCTCAGACCGGTAAGAGGGCGTTTATGATTGACTCACCCCTCTCATCCCCGCACCTGCAAGGGGTGTTTTTGATTGACAGGTCAATGAAGCGTGTTCGATTCTCGGATGTGGAAGTACATACATTGGAGTATGAAGAAAGGGTGAATTATGATTTAAGAAATAAACAGTATTTTAATATGTTAATTAGATTAAAATTTGAACCATTAATTTCTCCGGTATTAATCAAATGGTTAAGGGGGTATGAAACTCCAGATGACGTTGGGGGAAAATAAAGAATCCCAGTAAAAACCCAGCTCTACGGATTATTCTAGATCATTCTAGAAAAATTAAAATTCGCCCCGTAAAACCCAGGTTAACGTTGTTTAAGGCCATGACGTAAAATGTACAGTCAAAGTTGTAGATTGTTCGAGAATAATCTTCCCGAAAAAACCCACGGCGTAAACACCAATAATGTACAGTCAAAGCTAGGATGATGATCTTATTAAATAGTATAAATAGCCAGGACCCTGAGTTAAACCACCATCACAATCTCTCTAAAGTCCGACGAGGAAGAAAGGACCATCCAACAAGTACAATGTAAGTATAGTTTTTGTGTACTTATTATTTTTAAAGTTAAAGTTTGAACCGTAAATATCAGTGTTAACGGGAGATTTTTTTTGCCCTCACCAAGGCTTAAGAAATCCGTGGTCGTTGAGTTTGATTTTCTTACCGGGCGAATTGCTGGAGTTGAACGGGAACAGATAGCCAAGGAGGTGGCGGTTACTACCGTGGAGAAAACACCGAGGGTTGGCTCATGGTCTTTCGCGCCCCCTTACAGTGAAAAAGAACTTACATACGACACTGTGCGTCAGAACAGGTGGCTTCTTAACAACCTGCATGGTCTGGAATGGGATGATGGAGTAACGCCCTACGAAAAACTCGGCGAGTGCCTCCGATCTGCAGTTCAAGGCTACGACCGCGTATTTTGTAAGGGTGAGGAAAAGTGTTTATTTTTGCTGAACATTATTAATCGGGAAGTTATAGACTTGAATGGGGTGGGGTGCCCCAAAGCCAATGAAATAGACGATGATGGACCCATGATTACATGTATGCTTAATCATAAAACTGTCCGTAATAATAAGAAGTATTTATGCGCACTATCTAAATGTATATTATTTTCCGAGTGCATTTATAACCACAAAGAAATTGTAAATAAAAATTTAGGAGACGAATAAAAATGAAATTAAAAGTGTAACGTTTAATTAATTTACTTTTATTTATTCATAGTTTTTTTTTAAAAAATTTGATACGACACCGCGTAATTAGAGCACACACTTTGGCTTACCGCAATGCCGACATGCTCGATTAATGCCCTGTCGAGCTGGGTGGCGAGCATGTGGTCCTCACCCCCATTATTGCGGGCATCCCGCCTCCTCATCATTAAGGTGAATATGGCGTTTTGAACGCTGATAATAGTAAATAAGAGAAAAAAATTGTTTTAGCGAATATATGTATATTGTAATTAATGTAAATAGAATTATATTGATAGTGTGTCATACCCATATCCATCGCAGTTAGGGGATGGTGATCCCCCGTCCGGGGTGGGGTAAACCCCATTGGCATCCCTTGTCGGACTAAGCGGAGGGGTAGAAAAATATATTAATAAATAAATGAAATACTAGTAATAGTTAATAATTAATAATTAATCAAAATATATAAAAATATATAATAATATATATATATATTATATATATATTATATCTATATATATATATCTATATCTCTATATATATATATATATATATATCTATAGAT
This sequence comes from Phalangium opilio, assembly GCA_019434445.1. NCBI lineage: Eukaryota > Metazoa > Arthropoda > Arachnida > Opiliones > Phalangiidae > Phalangium > Phalangium opilio. The sequence goes on from JAEQBA010002554.1 coordinate 49,380, forward strand.
ATTATCTCTATCTATATATATTATCTCTCTCTATATATATCTATTCTATATATCTATATATATTTCTATATATATATATATATAAAACCCGTACGGTATCCATGATGCTAAACGAAATCAATTAGCGCTACAAATGGTGGGGTGTATAAATATGGATGTATTTACCGGTATCCGTCACAGTTTATATTTAGCACTATTTCTCCCTCAAAATCATCAAAATCGCCGAGATCAGCGCTAATCACATTAAAACAATCTTAAGTATTGATACTAAACAACAATAATAGAAATAATAATAATAATAAAAAAATATATATGCACTTACATATCCCCGGGATGGATGATTGGGAAAGTGTTTACGGAGTCAACCTCTCCATCATCATCGTTTTCAACGATGAAGTTTAACACCTCATCAGCTCCCTCATCTAACATAAATTCTTCCTCCATCTCCTCAATTATTAGTGGAGGAGTTTCTGGTGCGTAGACCCAAGACATGTCCCCCATAGGTACGTGACCCAGAACCATTTTGAAATTAATTTAAAAGTTTTTTTTTTAAAAAAAATAATGAGACTCAACTTGCGTCTTGGACGGAAAAAAACGTTGTGAGTAGAATATTGAAAATGGCCCATGTCCCTGGGTCCAACATGTAGTATGAAAAACTCTAACCCTTCCACGTATTTTCTCCAAATTACAATAGAACTTCAAACAGTTAGTATGAATTGTAGGATTAAAAACCATACACACACATGAATCACTGGTTTCAATCGGGATTCCCCAAAAAAACCCAAACAGCGCGAAGAAATCAAGCCCGATGCTGGGTGGTCGGTTACTAGTTCAAAATATACTGATAAGTCAAAAGACATAGTGTATAGAATAACATATATCCGACCCCTCGTTTCGAACCATCTAGAAGGCGAAAACACGTGCATCTTAACCAAACATGTCAACTTGACGTTTAGACCGAGGTGATACCCAGTCTCTATACTGGGTGGTCAAACGCTATAACATATATATACATTCGGAACTCGGGTGACAAACCCCTCGTGTACGATTGTACCTGCTACTATAGTTTAAGATACAGTTTGGGTTTTTATCGGAGGAGTAAATTTCTTAGACCGAGGGAGTCTTCAAATCAAAGCGTCATGTTGACTTTACACTACCTACAATATAAGCCGAATTCGGATGTACAATGAAGTGTCGGTCATCTCGGACTATCTAGAATATTCTTTCCGATTCCAGAACATTCCATTGTTTCTAGAAGGTTCTTTTTGGGTCTTCCATATTACACCATCTTAAACCATTCGCAATTGGATTTCTGTACGTTGATGGGGAAACCCCGGAAAATCCAAGGAAAAAGACACTGTTTAAGGCTGACAATATTTTTATCCAATGGGAATCACGGGAAAGGGTGAAACAATATATACGTGAGCTTGAAAATTGTATAAAAGGGAAGGGAAATGGGTCCTATGGTCACATTCGATTTCAAGATGTACTCCTGTTCCACATGCGCCGATGTCTTCACGAACCAGCAGAACCTCACTCGACATATGCGGGTCAAACACGGTAATATTTCTTTTGCGTGTCCAGTTTGCGATAAGTCATTTTCGCGGAGAGATAATTTATTGCGTCATCAACGACGAACGAACCACGAAGAAGCCGCGGTAAATAACGTCGCGGAAAACAACACGCGTCCAGCATCTCCTCAACCCGGGCCATCACACGGTGTAACCCCTCCTAATTCCCCCGTTAAGAGGAAGGGAGAACCGACTCCGGAGAAAAGAAAACGAATCAGAGTTGAAAATGGTAATTATTTTGTTAAAATATAATTAGTCATACCCTGTAAAGGTTCTCACTCCCCGCACATTGATGCATAGGGTGTAGGTACCCACCAGGGGCTTAGTAGTATAAGACATTGAACTTATAATCGGTATAAGAAATAAATCCTTATATATTTATGTAGAAAATGCATCAAGGTCTGATGACCCGTTATCTACCCTAGATATCGAAGGGCTTGATGAGTTTATAAAGATGTGGGAGGATAGACATAATCAAGATGGGGGAGGTAGGGAGAACGTAGATGAAGACGTTATGCTCTCGCAAGATGACGTCGGGTTAAATGAATTTATGGACAACTGGGAGACAGAACAACAAGATCCCGCTATAGAGGAAATTAACGCCTTGAACGATGCGATATTCTCGGCCAGAATCACCGCGCCTGAAGGTGTTACGGATCCCATTTTGTTCATAAATGAACATAGGTATAAGCTCGAGAGATATGTTAGAAACAAATTAAACGAAAAACGAGGCGTCAAATGGTACATAGTCATACAAGCACGGTACACCCGCGAGTTGGGAAATACCGGAACTGAGACGGAAACCTCGCCGTTCTTCCGTGGGTTCACGCACGCGACTTTGGCGCCGGAAGTCATTCCGGGACAAATCAATGTCAGTAGGGATAAGATCGCCGAAAGCATGAACACGTTCACGGCTAAGGGGAGTGGCTGGATATTGGATAGAATCCTATTTCTACAAATTAATATTATCCAGTATCTACCCCTCGTTGGTGGAACGTACTTTAAACTGCCAGACGTGATCGCTAATAAACGGGCTACTGTAAATGTTAATCCAGAAAATCCAGAGGATAACAAGTGTTTCCTATGGTCGGTTTTAGCAAAACTTCACCCAGCGTTAGTCAACACAAACCGCGTATCACATTATAGGCCATACGAGAACGAACTAGACCTATGTGGAATCACTTTCCCTTTTGAGTTAGACTCTTTTAAACTCAAACGTTTCGAATTGAAAAACAATTTATCCGTGAATATCTTCGCCTACGAAAAAGGATATTTCCCTCGCTACGTGAGCGAGAATAAAGTGCGCGAATCGAGACAAATAGACCTTCTCTTGGTTTCTAATGGGGAATCAAAGCACTATGTTTTAATTCGTAACCTCAGCCGACTGTTTAACGGCTTCTCGAAACATGACCACCAATCATTCTATTGTCGGTATTGTTTGAAAAGAAGTACCACCGAGGCCACCCATAACAACCACGTTCGGGAATGTAACGTACACGACCCGCAGCGAGTATTAATGCCGCATGATGAACCCATTTTGAAATTCAAAAATTACGGGTGGAATCAAATGGTAATTTATTAACAATATAATAGTTTGTTAGAATTCTATAATAGTTACACGTTTATTTATAGGTTCCATACATCATAATAGCTGATTTTGAATCGTTGTTGACAAAGGTGACAACGTGTCTCCCGTAGGCATCATTATCTTCCACAACAACTTTGGCGCTTCATACAGCATGTGGGCTCTCATACACGATTATTGGTCCTACTGGTAAGTTAAAGCCTGTGTGTACAGATATTACAGTCATCTAACGATATACAATTTTCAGGAAAACTTGTTAAACACAAGACATATAGAGGGTGCGATGGTGGCATAAAATTTCTAAAAATGCTCATGGATGAATCCAAAACTATAATGGAAAAATTGAAGGAAAACATTCCAATGCAGTTAACGGCGGAAGAGGAGGCCTCCTTCCAATCCTCAAGTCGCTGTTACGTATGCGAAGAACCATTCCTTCAAACATCGGTCAAAACACGTGACCATGATCACTATACTGGGCGTATAGGGGAAGCGCTTGTCAAAGCTGTAATTTGAAGCTAAAAGCGCCAAAATTTATCCCAGTCGTGATGCATAATTTAAGCAGGTAAAATAGATTATTCACCATTTACCATAAGGGGAGGTGTTTATCGAACATTTTTAATCAACAGATACGATGCACATCTCATTATGCAACATATCGCTACCGTGAAAAACACGAGGATAGACTGCACAGCGTCTAATAGCGAAACATATATTTCATTGTCACTGAGCAATCTCCGCTTTATAGATAGCATCCGTTTTCTACCCGCCTCCCTGGAAACGCTGGTTTCAAATTTGGCTAAGGGGGGCTCAAAAATTCCCTATATTGAGCTCGGTTTTTAAACCAGAACAAGTAAAATTACTTCTGCGGAAGGGTGTATACCCATATTCATACATGGATTCCGAGGACGATTTAAGGAGGCGCAATTACCACCAATCGAAAGCTTCCATAATGACTTAACAGATGAGCCGCTGAGCTGCGACGACTATATATATATATATATATATATATATATATATATATATATATATACTATCTAGATCCCGCCCATGCCTATACACACGGCTACGCTTGTGAACGCCGCATTACGTATGACCAAGGTGTGCTTGGACCTATTCCTAGACGAGGACATGCACCTTTTTATCGAAAAGGGAATTCGGGGTGGGGTGTCGATGATTAGTCATCGATTCGCTGAGGCTAATAACAAATATCTGGAGACGTACGACAACACAAAATCATATAGCTACATATGTTATCTAGGTATGAATTTTGAGACAATTCTGTACATCATGGTATTAACGAATAGTATCAATAGATGTGCAACAACCTCTATGGCACTGTAATGTGCGACCCCTGCCAATGAAGCAATTTCGATGGGTGAACCAAGCCTGAACTCAGAGCGGGAAATATTGGACTGTCCCGACACTGCACCGGAGGGTTTTATAGTTGAGGTTGATTTGGAGTACCCTGAGGACCTCCATGATAACCACAACTGCTACCACTAGCCCCGGAATCAATGACAATAAAACAGGAATTCCTCCTCTCCGAATATTCTAACAGCAGATGACGGCTCTTAACATCCAATCAAGGAATCACTACCTAAACTTGTCCCCAACTTTTTCAAAAAGGAACGATATGTGGTACACTATCGCAACCTGAAATATTACGTAGCAAAAGCTTAAAAATCACCCATATTCACCGGATATGAAATTTGAACAAGGGCGTGGCTAAACCATATATAAGTTTTAACACTGAGAAGAAAAACCAAGGCGACGGACGATTTTGAAAGGATCTCTTTAACTGATGACACCGCTGTATCGGTGTGTAGTAAAATTAAGCACTATTATATTAAGCTCTCTAATAAATTTACTCTCTCTCTTTTCCAGGCAAAACCATGGAGAACCTTAGAAATCGTCAAGATTTCAAATTGGTAACCACTCCCGAGAAGGCAGT
>JAEQBA010002555.1:0-30349 GCA_019434445.1 Phalangium opilio
TTTAAATTTTTCACATCCAGAATATTTAAGGGTAGAGGTGGCAATCTCAGTGGGCAGTTTGTTTTGACAATCCAACACCAGGGGACGCTCCTGTATGAGAAACACGCCGCCACCAGATGCCTCTCTAGTCTTTTAGGAACAACGCGTAGCTAATACCTCTTCGAACCATACTTTTTTAGAATATTTAGGGTTATGATATTCATTGTGTTATGGAATAATGACTTGAGCTATTTCCGTTATTATGAACTGCACTTCAGAATATTATTTTAAGTTTAAAATATTTAAAGAAAAAAGTTAAATTTTAGAATGTGACTTTATCACTAGTTTTTTAAATCTTCTAAAACTGACATTAACAGATTTTGAAGAAAAAGAAACTGATTATTTGGGACAGCTATTTCTTAATAGTTCAGCGTGCAAAACTATTTCACAATTATACTATATATAAGCTAACTTTTTTAGGATTAGGATCTGATATTACGTTGACATTTTAATTTTAAAAATCATCAGAGCTTGAAATTAATTTTTGAAGTATTTTAAACGAAATTAGAAGTTTATAAGTTGAAGTAATGTACTTGAACTAATGCTCTTGTCAACCTCATAATCCCAGGATGAAGGCGGAAGGATATGCAATGTTTCGTAGTTAAAACCATACAGTACATGAACTTTAAGGCGAGCTAGATGAACCAAACACTCAAGGTAATCGGCGAGCACTCTGTACCTTTGACTGCACTAAATGTATGCGTGTAATTTCTCTAGAAGGTGATTACGTTTAAAGAGAATCTGAGAGTGATTAGCCCCTCGAATGCTACAGATTAAAACTTTGTGCAGCACCTATTTAGGCATTTATAAATTAAAGCATTAATCCTCACCAAAATATGAACTTAAACAGAATATCACCCATAGAAAAAATTATCCGGAATAAGGCTCAAAATGTAGGAAAGTGCCCAACAATTAATTAATTTCTAAATGCTTGGTTGAACCTCCCGTTACTACACATTATTAGCTCCCATGAAAAAAATTAGACACCATTTTGTAACTCAATTAGGGTTAAAAACCTTGTAAACAAAAACTAACCTTGATTTTATAATATGTCCTAAACGAAATGCTTGTGAATGCAAGCTTACACTCAGAAAAAAAGTAAAATCTTCCTCGCCATAAAACACTCAGCCATCTAGATTAGCTCCCAAGTTTAATGAAATTACGATGGAAGTGTGACGTCGTTAACAGCAATCTACACTAGAATCATTTAGCGTTTGCCCCAGAGTAAAACCAGAGTATCCCCAGAACTCGGTCAGTAATCTTAATAGTGTATACAGGCTACAACCACGTTAAAACTATCATCACACGTAGAGAGAGAACTAAGGGTTCGAAATTAAGCTCTAGGGGTACACCAGAATCTCTGGTACAATTCCCATAAGAATAAACTGATGGGAGACAAAACGTGCAGTACTCCACATCCATTATTTGAAGTAAAACAGGTAAAGACTTTAAAATATGGTCTTATTTATATTAGATAATAATTATCTCGAAACTATGCTGAACTAAAAAGATTCGGTGAGCTAGGTTGTGCAACTAACTAACTGAATGCATACTTCACCTAATGGATATCTGGTCATATTTAAGACCAATCGTACGTCACTTTGCACTAAAAGGAAAGCTTTAGATGGGTTCAAAATGAACTAGGGTTTTGCTACAGTAACATGAGAACTCTGTACTTGTTAAAAGACGAAAGACTTAGCCCAATAACGTAGAAAGATTCTCATTATTAGTCGGATCCCGAAAGGGAAAAGGTGACCCGGACTAGTAATTGAATTGGTCTCTCGATATACCGTTGATAATAATAATAGCGGCACTCTCAGTTTGCTCTATTAACAGGGTATCTAATGACTCAATTCCATTATTGCGATAACTTCCGTAATGGTGAAAACTATGATTGGAATTGATCGGAGTTTGTACCAAATTGAAGCTACAATGCTACAGAACACGTAATGATATGAAACGTCTACAAGTAAATTCTGGATATTCCAACTGAGATAACACGTAAGGACGTCTTGGGGTTAACTCCTCAGGATGTCTTAAGACATACATACGGGACAAACCGTAAAACTTACAAGCCTTTATTTCATCACTTACATGTACTTTACGCGAAGTTGGCCTGTTGAGAATTGCTAGGATAACGGTGAAGCCATTTAACAAATTTTCCGTTTTAAAATATGAATTTAAAATGTAAATAATGCTAAAACAGACTAAACGTTTAATAATAAATTGGTTTCCCCGTTGATCTAGAATTTTTCAAAGGCCACGACAATTATGACTTAAACAAGGCAAAGGGAGCATGCACTTTTAAAATTTACCAAGGCCTAATACGTGATAAACCTTGACTAGGGAATATCGGCATTGAAGGAAAGACTATAATTAAGATGAATTTTATCTTTCGTGTACTTCGCTCATTAAGAGGGTCCTCAAGCAAGAGGTGATAGGTAGTTTTAAACGTTTAAGAGGCCGATATATTACCTAGGCACCTCTTTCATACGAGATGACTGATCTTTACAGTTTAGACCAGGTAATTAAATGCATTTTTGCATGGCAAGGGTGTATACGACAGTTTTGGTGCCCTTATATTAATTGTAATATGGAAATTACTTATGAAGAATAGTGTTTTTAATTTTATGATTTTCATGCTTCTCAAATTCAACGTTGCAAGTCATATTTCCTTTGTGTTACCGATGGAAAGACTAAGATTTTTCTTCTCACATACTTCGTGATCATTTTAAAATATATATATAAACTATTACTTATAGCTATTTATTTTCGAAAAATATAATCATTTCCAGTTTTCCACAAGTAAAACAATTATTAAAATTCTAAGTGCGGTCTTCATATTTTATCGGTGTTAGAACAAGTATTAGCAGACAAATTTTGGCTACTATGCATGCTATCGATATTCCCAAATTCTTAGCAATGATGAGAATGAATCCTCGACTAATTAATTGTAAAGGGACAGAGAAACTTCTCGCAAACGTCTTATTGGGGGATCAAGATTCAACAAAAATATAAGATTTCATAAAAGTTCCCGACACTGACCAATTTTTACTACGCTGTAACATACGTTTAACAATATAGAAAACTAAACAGAAATTTTCAATAAATGTTCAACAAAGTAATTATAATACATTTTCCCACAGTTGAACAAATACGAAACTTCATAAAATAAAATACAATACAATAAAGTTTAATTAATATTTCTATACTGTACTACAAAACATAACATCTAAATTCACGGAAAATACGTTGAAAATAATACGAAATAAATTTGACTAAAATACAGTAAAGGACAGGTTAGTACGAACACTATACCATAGCATTGGCACCTAACATTAAGGAACAATATAAGATTAAGAAAGGTGAAAATAGCGGGTTTTGAAGATAAGAAAAAAGGATAAAGAGCACTTTACCTGGAAAGATTTTGCTCCAGAGAAAACGAAAGAAGAGTGAGAGAGAGAAAAGATTTCTAAAGCTAACTTATTTTTTCTCGTTAAAGGTCGGGTTCCGTTTACGGTATATTTCCTCGTTCTTTACGACAGTCTCTTTCGGAGGAGTGATCTCTGCGATATCTTTTTAGATTTGGGGTTTGCAGCGGTTTTAGCTTGTCCTAATCTCTTGACCGGAGGTTTTATAGCCGCTCTACTCTTCGATGTCGTCACTGACAATATGGACCTAGATTTCGAGAGAAAGCCCTTTTTGAAGGCATCCCCGGCTACGTTTTCGGACTGTCGTACTCTCCACCAATCACCAGAGGAAATCGCTAGTATAAACTCCGCCCCTTTTAGTTTCACACTCTAAGAGTAGTCGGAAGAGTTTTATTTCCACCCCCTACTTCGTCCCACACTTTGTGAAAAGTTCAATGCATTTCTAGATTGCAATAGGTCCTCAGGTTGGTTTAGTATAATCCTGGCACGAGCTTAAGGTATAATCGTTATTCGGAAGCTCGTAATTTGATATAATATACTTTGATTTAAATTTGGGTAAAGTGTCGTCTGCTTAATTTAGCAATAAGTCAGAACATTGATTAGGTATGACGCTTCAAAGTTAACAGTCCACCAAAGTACTTAGTTTGAACGTCTTTGATGACCAGTGCACATACCCAAGAGTGGTGAAACACCAGTCTCTATTTCATCCCCCAACTTTCGAAAAGGGTCTACTTCAAGTTATAAACTTTATTATGACTATCTTTTAGAGTAAACTATGTATGGGATGGTTATGATGATGATATACTCGGATGTCTATAAGATGAAACTTTTTAACCCCTTTTGTCCTGAGATGATTTTAGTGACCCCCTCTTCGCTATCCCTATTCTTTCAAAGGTCTGGATGGCTTACGTCTCCATTTTCATATTAACTCCCATCAATTTAAGCTTCTATAAGTTATAAGGCGACTTGACTTGAAAGCTCTTCAGATACGAGAAATTTTACCCAATTGGTAGCCAGTCATAGTTTTAACTATTAAATCGCCCACCTTACTATTATAACGTCACTGTTAGAGCTATAGTGGAATTTGTACAAAATAATAATAAATGGTTACATATGAAAGTTATTGCTAAAATATAAGTGTAGTTGGATTGGAATTAAATTGAAAGCGTGTAGAATATAGTCACAGTTAATTAAACTATCAGATTGAAAATTTCTGATCAATTTTTACTTGTACTCCTGCCCATTAATGCGTGTTTATTTAAGTCCACTTGATCAATTACCATAACTAGACGCATGGTTCTCCACTGAACAATTACTGAAGCTTTCTTTCAAACTCTCTCGTGAATTCCCTATTTTTCTACTGAACTAATTCCTGTTAAATCATTTTTATCAGCTTACTTTTCGTTACTTAACCTTCCAATTATTTGAGCTAAGAATATCTGAATCTGGGACCGAGTAAGACTAAGCTCTCTTGGTAAATTACCAAAGGAAGATAAAAAAAAATAGTGGACTTTTGGTCCGAAAGTAAATGGGCCGCAACAGGCTGCCAGGGTAAATACGAGTCTTTTACCGTCGAATTCCGTGTTGCTTACACTAAAAACCATGTACGTCTGTCTATAAGCCCATTCAAACCCTTGAACACGTTGACTTGTAGCCCTAGACAGTGTCACCTCTCTGGTTTAACTGCAAGCCAGTCATAGAAGTATGGTTAGTTCTACTCCTTCAGTGGCTTGGCACTGCAGAAAGCAAGTGCGTTTCTAACCAAGGGAATTTCATGCGATTCCAAAAGCCAAGAACCTTAAATAGTGTAAGATTATATTGGTATATCTTGCTCGCTTTTTACAACCATCGCTATCTGGGCTTCAGCAACTCTATAGAGACAAATAAAAGGGATCTATCACCCCTTTTGCAGTACTAGGCTTTCAAAAGGTGTGTTTGTCGAGAGGTAAGTCGTTCTCGATTTCAGGTGAATTCGCACCAGATTTTATTTTTAAATATAGGTGCTGAAAATCATAACTGGATATTGCGTAAGTGACTTTCATCTCTGATTTTACAGAAATTGCAATTGAAAACAAATGAGAAAGGGCCGACGATATGTTTCAGTTGGATTTATAGCTAAGTTTTTTAGAGGGACTGTCAAATTCTGCCGTTAACCTTCCCTTATGTAAGGATGGAAGTAAATTTTCAATACAGCACCGTTTTAACCACGAAAAAGTTTGGTGTTAAGTTGTACAATAATTTTAAGATGCAAATTATCCGAGAAAATTTGGACATTTTCCACATTATCCAATTTTCCTAAAAGGGACTTACTCTATCAGTCGTATATCTTTAATCGTTATTAATGTGTTAAATTAACTGAGCTTCGGATTTCGGTTAAGCGGGTACCGTTCCAAATTAGCCCCGATAATTACATTAAGTAAGCGTGAAATTAAAGCTGGATGTCTGCATAGCTTGACATTCGAAATGTATAGTACACTATAGGCCTATACTCTTAAATGAAAATCTATCATTCAATATATCTAATATACTGTATGTGTCGCGTATGTGTAGAAGGGAATATAAATTGGTGTACATTTACAATATTTAGTAACATTTTAACAATAAGTTTGACAATTAACATATGCCATAATGCGAAGATTTGATTATATATTGTATAAATATTGGATTTATAAGCACAAGGTTTCACTGATTGACATCAGTCAAATCAATGCCAAGCAGAAACCGCTTTACCAAAGAAGTTGAAATTTTGCCGGACCGTTAATCTTAAGTAGTTAAGCACTAAGAAAGATCTTTTCAATCCGCCGCCATCTTGAAAAATGGCAGTCAAAAATGTAAGAAAATAAAACAGTTCCTCGCACTTTTAAACCTATTTCATTAAATAGGTGCTTGAAATCAAAATTTTCTCGCAAACACTTCCATTAAAGTATATCTTAGATTGTCGTACATACTTTTGTAATGTTACTTCTGTTGCAATTAAATAAGTTGATTACAAATATGGCAATATAATTAAGTCAGAGCTTTTTAGGCCTAATTGTTTAGATGAGCCTGAAACATCGTTGTTGGTTAAAATAACTCGGGTTTCGTTTAATTACGAGATCTTATACCCGTACACGGATTAAATTAAAACGTCACCGAGATGGAATGCAGTCTACATGGTCACTATTATACGCAAAATGTTATAGAAATTGCGAACGTAGTTTTAAGAGATTGGGCTAGATAAAGTTTGGCGGAATATATATAGAAACGTGTGGAAAAGCGCTCTTAAATTTTAGGTAGACTCATCAAAAGGGAAATTTCAAATTTCCATCTTTCAAAAATTTAAAATCGCGTAGTATGTAATATGAAATTTAATCGATTTATAGATTTATGACTGTGGTGGTCACGTTTTAATTACAACTAAGTCATCAAAGTATCATTAACCGAAAAGAAATATTAAAAATAAAAAAAAATTAATTTAAACTTTCAGAACTTTCATAAGAACAAAATTTATATAAAATTACTAGCTAAGCTACACGGAGTTTTGAACACCAAATGCTAGTCTTTGAACTATCCGCATCATATGATGATATTTTTGAAACAAATTTTGCAACATGTTTTTGTGAGCCTAAAAAAATTCTGTATAATTGTAGCTTATTTTCAAAAATGTTATGTAACATAAATAAAACAAAATTTGTTATATGAAGTCCTTTCATTTTGGCACATAGGTTTAATTTCAATTAAGTCTGCACCTTTGATATTAATACAATGATCCATACACGAAATCCCTTTATTTTCAACGTGAAATATTCGACATGGGAGACGATAATTAATTCTCAGTTTGTAACGAATATATTAATTAGAGGGGTTGAACAGTTTCCATAATCCATTTATGGTTTCTAAGACATTTCAGGGGAATTGGAAATATGTAGCTATTCCCTCGATTTTATTTAACAAACTTAATCTATTCAGGCTCGTTAATAATAAGGAATACAAATCACAAGGGACGCGATATAATATTTCGTTGCGATTTTCGTATAGCTTAGATCAAAGACCTCGTTTATTAATTCTAGGCAGTATTCCTATAACCGAGGCTTAACATACATAGTACATTTCCTAGAAGATTCTTGCTAATTTAGGCATGTTTGGGGACCCAATTCCGAGGTAAACACCTGTAGGATAACTCTCTAATCTCTAGTTACCAGAAGCCTAATATAGAAACAAGCCCTTTTCGCGATACATTTTCCATGGATTTCAAAACTAAATAGGCATAAATTTAATACAAATTGAAATTTCTCGGAATTAATATTTCAACACAAATAACACTTAAGCCTAGTCTATATTTAACAACTTAAGCAACAAAATTGGTTAAGTATACCAAAGAATTATCTGCTACGTTATAGTGACTGACGAGGCAGAGAATTTTTATAATATTTCAAACAAATCAAATATTTAAATTCGAAATATTTTTAGAACTAAAGGAAGGTTATACCTAACCGCCGGTAAAATATTTTCTTTTTTTTTTTCATAGCAAACATTTTAGGAATTTTCATATTTATCCCTATGCAACGTTTGTTATTGGATTTTTCATATAAAACCTCTATTTTTAAACAAATCCTTGCTGCTTACTTCAACAGATAAAAACTAATTATAACCAAAATCTATGCCTCTATCTATAAAAATTAGAAATCCTAACTTACCGACTGATAATCAACATACAAAACGTGCACGCGTTTAAAAGTATTATTGCAGTGAACAAGATATCAGCAAAAGTAAAAATTAAACCTAATGATTTTTCAGCTTAAGTTTCAATGACCTAGAAAGTTTTTCACTCCTCTATCTCTACATTGCATACTTCAATCTTGAAAAGCCCTTACATTCTAATATTAGCGACCATTATTTCGTCGCGAATATCGATCATTCTTAGATGGTAACTTCCAATAGATCAACTTTCGGGATCCTTCTCAAGAATCGGGACGGACGTGATGTATCACGGTTCCAATGGTTGCATCTACATCTTAATTGAAAAAGTGGTGAATTTTCTTGGGCCTTTGTACCCCCTTAAAAATCCATTATGTCCCTTCCGATTCTTTGTGTGCAAATGACGTAACAGTTTAACCTCGTGCACGCTGCCAGGTGTTATGGGTCGAGTCACGTGAGCTGATGGCTTCGAGGTTTCAGTAGAGGTATGATACGATTCATTTGCATATGGGTTTTATATCTTTTCAAGGCTATCGCAGGATGCTTGGGTTTCAAATAAATCAAAACCTCCGAGGCGGCTCAGGGACTACAGTTTTCACCACTAAATTGCGTTTAATATTGCCTCAGAAATGGGTAGGTTATTCTGTCGTTGTTATTACGGAGTGTAATGTCAATTCAAATAGAAATTTCTATTGAATACATTTTATTAATATGCTAATTAGACTCAATTTATTTGAATTAATAAAACAGTTTACACTCGTAATAAGAGAATTTGTGGCTATACTATTAAAATATTCCTGTTTTTTTTCTACTAGCTTTTTTTGAATGTATGTTTCGATCTTTTCTAAATTAAAACAAACAATAGGTATATATGCAGTGCAATCCGAAGATGGTTTCATGCATATTTTAACTACCTTCCATTTGAATTATACTAAAACATTTTAATTTGAAAAACAACTCTCATTCATCTATAATTTTTAATTAAGTTAAATTCCTAACTGAATTATCAACGTACATGTGTAGTTCAGCCATTTTATACCTACGATTCTGAACTTCAGTACACTTTCAAAAATAGCTTCACAAGGGTACCGAAATAATACAATGCTAACTTTAAAACTTGGAAGTTTTCCTCAAAATTATTATGAAAAGTTTAAATACCGTTTATGCCTCACAGCAATTTAAGTCTTATAACCATAAAGAGACATTTTTCAAGTTCAGCTTGATCGATAGAATTAAAGACGCTTTAGGAGAAACTTTTGCAAGGCGTCTAGGTATTTCAATGTAAAGTCAAATATGAATTAGAAAAGCCTTTTAAAATCGAGAGAAAGTCCGGGTTTCTTTATTCTTTTCAGTGAAATATTCGTTATTTACTCTGCTACGATAATTAGGGCCTAAGTTTACATCGTTCTGAATTAAGGATAAGTGTGTTTAGCACTGACTAACGAAGGACGCGTTAAATTTTGTCCGGCGAAATATCATATTTAGAGTGAGGGAGAGTTGTTTAAACTTTTGAAAAGTATTCTCCGAATATTTTTGTTCAGTTAAAAGTGTCGTGGTTAGCTCACTTATTTTTTTTGCGTTCATTCAGAATCGGAGGACAGGTGGGTGAAATTGGTGACTAATGGCTGGCTAGCGCCTATAGGTCCAGTTGGGTCAATTTATTTCAGACGCCTGAACACTGTTATTTTTGAGTGTTTAATGACAGGTGGATCCAAAAAATTAGATTGTGGGTTTGTGGGTGGAAAAACCGTCACAAGTAATGTAATCGTTATGAAAAACAACGTTAGCGACATCAAATTTGACCCGATTAAATAATAGCTTTACTTTAACAATGCACCTTTATCCAGATATGTGGGCCTTTCCCAAGCCCTGACCCTTTTGCATGGGTTAAAATAAAACAAGTTGGTCGGCGGAAATCACCTCTTCATTAACGAATGGTTATTAGACTTACAGTTCTTATATTACTTCTGATTTAAGTAAAACATATTTATAATATATGTTCTCTGATTATTGAGAGCTTTTCCTATCGACCAACAAAAGTTATGTAAGCTTATATATATATTAGTTATATAAATATGCAAATTCGTGTATTAATTAAGTGTGAAACGGCGAAAATTAACCTTTTTAATAAATTCTAGAACGAGAGAGAGAGAAACGGAATTTTAATTAGAGGTTTCCGCTTGTCAATTTCCGTTTTGGTTTTGCGGATAATTTTAAATCCCAGCCAAGGTAACCCCCCTTGACACTTTTAGTCTGAACGTAGGCGCTATTTTTCAGAAGGGTACAAATCAATACTAGTACACATATGGGTGTCAATTTCCTATCCGAGCTTACTGTTCCGCTCAGTTTCGAAAGAATTCGAGCGTAAATACGGTTAAACCGCTCTTCCTTAAACAACCGAGCTATTTAAATGAGTGTTAATTTAACCGATATCCTTTTTTGTTCAAAAAATCTATAGACCAAAAGGTATATATCTATAAGCCTAACTTCCCTTGCCCTATTTAATATGCATTAGGTGTTGTAGGTTCACTTATAATAATCAACTAATTAAATAGATGCGCTTAGATTCACGGATCGGAGTTAGGTATTAAAGTCCACACGCAATCAAAATAAATTAGTTTCATTTCTAATAATTTAAACCTGAAACGGTTCATTTTTGCAAGTGGGCTTTATAACTTCCGTATCATCTTTTAAAGTACCCCGGAAATGACCTAGAGAGAGATTTCAAGTTCAAATTTTCCGATGATTACGAAATTTAGCGAGTTTTCTACATTAGCTCAATCTGTCTGTCACTAACGTTTACTATTAACAGGGTTCGAACACGGGGTAGTAGTCTCCGATTAAAATCAAGGATAATGAAGGATGCAATGGCAATAAGGCGTTAAATGTCGCGTCATCAAATTTAAAAGCAAGGATGATAATAATAACGACCATAGTGTGGGAATTCAATTTCTGCGTAATTTACGGTTAAAATATACAAATAAACACAAAGATTGGCATCATAAAACTGAAAAGTTTAAGCCTTAATTTTTCGTCTGCTGTTTGTTGTTGTAGTAGTAAGTAAGCCTAACTGGCTAAGGACACATTACGGTATCACAAAAGTGCGATTACATCCTTCAGTAGGCATATAATAAACCTCATTCCCCATTGAAAATTTAGACATTTTTACTTCTTAATTTTCGTTGCAACAGAATTCATGTTTCCCTAGACGGTTTAAGCTAGTGCCAAAACTACCCAAAATAATGAAAGGATTTTCTTTTACTTATTTTTTGCATAAAGAGTGTGACATTAATAACTCCCCCGAAACAATTGCTTTAAATCTCGCTTGGGCTTTGTGTAATAGAATAATGAAGAACTAGAAAGATATTAATTAGGCAAGCCGTTATTTAGTGAAGCGACCTACGCGTTTGCCTCTAATTAAATTCTTTTATGCCCCGACGTTACGTCAAAAAGTAAAAAATATCAAAAACGAACGCGGCTTTAGTTACTCGGTGGTCTTACCAAGGTATTAGCTCTTTTCAGTTATTTTCTAAGGAATTTTAACGTGTGGTGATAATTGAAACAAAAGTCATCTTTGTATCCCTCTTTTCTTCAGCTAAGGTTTCCGGTCTCAGTAGAGTCTTGAACCAACACTCATTTTTGTATTGTTATTGTGTAATTTTTGAAATGAATTTTGCGAGAAATAATGCATTAACCGCCTTGTTAATGGTTTACATTTCATAACCCTATGATGTACTTCGTAAGTGTGTGTATGACGTAAAGACAAAATTAAATCTTTCGGCTTTTATTAGAAATTAGAAACCTAGCTCAGTTTTGCAATATAAATATCATAATATCGTTGTAACAATTAAAGGTAATTCATCAATATTACTATCGTATCAAGTATGTACTGCAATTACTTATTCCTAAAGGTTAGACTGGTTTATAAGAAGGCCCGACCCCTGGACCATTTCGCGTCTCTTTCTCTCTCCTGCTGGACCCTTGCTTGCGCAAACGTTACATAAACCATTTTAGTAGCACCCTACCCACAGATACGGGACACAAATTGTCCCCTAATAAAGTGAATGGGTTATAAAACAGTTTTATACTATCCACCTGTGACATAACATCGACGTAAAAATCTCTAACATTGAGCGCTGCTAAGAAATAAGAGTTTTCTTATGCCCACCACCTACCAAAGACCCTAGCATTTTATTGTTTTTGGTCCAAAAATAAAATTGTATGGGTCCCAAACCCTTTGTCAGCCTTCACCATTGTCGCTTGATGGTTTATTGTTAAATCTATACCGTATTGCTTTGGTTTACCCCCCTAGACTGTCGGATCTCAAAGATTTCCGGTGGCCATCAAGATGGGATTAATACCCGCCAGCAATTAAGTCTTGAGGACTTAAGGAACGACAACCCGCAGTCTTCGGCTTTAAGACGACCATGGAGCGGAAGCCCACAATATACTAGAATTTCTCTTTTATATTACACTCCAAGACAAAAATGTCTCAACTCAAAACAAGAAGATCTAGCTAAGAAATAGCGAGAGTAAGTACTATAGGACTAAGAACCCTTATAAGAGCTCAAAACGTATGAACAGCCAACACTGTTAAAAAACCATGTGACGTTCATTGGAGTGTTCCCGTACGAGGAAGGTGTTTTGTTCAATACAGAACACTAAACTTGCATGTCCATGAAGTGTAGTACCTTACTTCCGCTTTATTTGCTAGCAGATTTCAGGTGTGAATTTGTTACGTTTCCCTAAAGAGTTCATTACATCTAAAATGCGAATTTGCAAAGAGATGCCCGTAATGAAATGGCCTAATGTATCAATTACCGTAAGTTTACTTATAAGAATTTACTAATATAAAGTGGAATTTCGGTTTATCTAAAATCTTGCCTCGATTAATCCATTTATTGGTCTCTTTATCGATCTCGATCTGACAACTCGCATGCAGATTTCATTGAACGACTGAATTTCCCACGGGAAAATTCCTTGGCGCTCAAAACGAGAAGGTCTTTTGGCAAATCTGATACATTCTACTACTTCATTAGGCTCCTTGTCACTTATTTCTAACCCTAGCCCACCTGACGTCTAAATAGAACCAATACACCCATAAATGTAGGCCTGAAAACAGCTAAAAACAAGTACGATCCGAACACGTATCATACTTTGACAACATAGTTTCCATATCATTAAACGTTAAGAAAGAAACACTCATACTGTTCGTGTTCCCATAAGCCTCGGGTTAAATACTTGTTTTCGTAAATACGGGATCATCTCTTTGGCACCATTTTACTTGTCCATGGTACAAGAGTTCAAGAAGGAAGCCTAACCCTAGCCTTTGCGATGTCAAGTCTTACGGAGTATAATCTGGCAATTTCGAGGGCTCGTGTCGCGAAAATGATCTAAGAAACGCTGACGTACGTAGCTAGGCCTAGGCCCGGGGTTGTTTTTCGTTCATTTTCCAGCCTGTTTCAATCAATGCGAGGGAGTATGGGGACTATACAGGATATCCTGGTGATAAGATTATACTATAGCGAGCTACTTTCGTTTCTCAAAGTATGTCAGAGAAATTTGGCCTGTTTTGACAGTGTACCATGATCATTACCGTCAGTACCAGGTGTTACGATTCAGGTTAAGTCTCGCCTACTACCAGTTGCGTGTATTTTACAAGTATAGAGAAAGGTTACGAGGTAAAAACGTGAACACCGACACAAGGTACCATTAGGTTCTGTCTTGATAGCAATTTTCTATCCGATTTACGTTTTGAGATATAGGGGATCTCCAAAGGGTAACGGACATCCCTTGCAAATTGACCAATATAAAAAAGGGTAAAGGTGAATTGGGGATACAAAATTTGGCTAGTACGTTAGTTGATCGATAAAAGACATAGAATTTATTCTTCTTAATGGCAAAAAATCCCGACAGCTTGGACAGGTAAAGAAAACTAAAATGCCTCCAGTTTACTTCAAATGACTTTCAACGAACAACCTACTAAGGATACAACTTTTGTGTATCAACATATTCTGATGTTCTTTCACAGATTTTCTTTTATATTAGAAATGGCAAAGCAAAATAACTTCAAGCCATGGCATGTCTCAATAAGACGAGAATGGAATAATAAAAACTGAGTGCATTTTTGTACAAGCAACACCCTGCATGGCAAACGTCTCTAAATTTTTAGTCAACAATATATCCCTTGTATGAACTCTATAAAATGCCTAATATTTGACGTAATTCATAATTGCACACCATAAATCTCAACCAATTCCGCAACAAAGAAGAAAAAAAATTATATTAGCTCAGGAACCACAAAAGGATGGTGATGAAAGAATGGCCCAGGAATTCAATATATGTTACCAATAACAATTACGCGCCATTTCACCGAATTCAATACTTGATGAATGATGCTCCTCGATAAGCCATCAGTATTACCAAAATGTCCCAACCAACGTAGGGCAACTTGAGTAGATTATTAAAAACCGAGTCATATTAGACACGGGGATTGTATATAAAAATCAATATATTAAAGGCTCTGAGAGTCCACCCCCGAATGTCAAGTCCCGTGTTTGTTCGATATGTCCCTATTAACGAAGAGAAGGTAAGATAAAGGGGAAAGTACTCCAGTGAAAATGATAGTACAATACCTCCGGTGGTATTAAACGAGTAACAACGAATGTAGTTTAGGACTAAGGGGGTCACGTAGCTTTCATTAAAAGAGGAAACAAAGAACGCTGCCCATTAATTTACGAGATTTCGTACGCGTCAGTGGTCAGTTAAAACACGCCATCGAGTGTCACTTGGCACAACTATCAAAGGTAGGGCGTATTTACTATAACAATACTGAGAATCTCGCGGTGCTTTAAGTATAACAGACCAAGGCATTGTTTACGAAATAGTCGTCTAAAACTAACCGCACGGAGCTTAGGCAATAATAACCTTACTAGTTGAGGACGTTAGAGGCTGTAAACTTCGTTATCTTCATCATATCGGGGTTGACTTTGAGTTTCATAGACTGAGCAATAATATGGGGAGCTCCAAAATGAGGATTAATTTCCGCCGTAATAGATTCGAAATCAAGACTTAATCCCGAGGCGATTTCAGCTAACGTGCATGCAGGCAACCACACACGTACGCGTCAAGCCATTGGGCCCCCAAAACAAAATTCGTTTATTGGTTGTTTAACGATGATGCCAGAGTCTTAGCGAAAGAGACTAGGGGATGGGGAAACGCTTCGTAAACCTCATTTAAAATATTATTGTTGACTTAATAGAAATTGCGTCAGCGTGTGCACCAGTCTATTTCTATACCCCGCTATAAATAAAGGGAGGAAGGGAGGGAGGGGTGTTAGCACGAAATGATTCCACAACAATTTTGGCTAGCAAAGAATATTGAATGGGGTAAAATAATAAGCTTATAAATATACTTGTTGAGCATCTTGGGAAATACCAAATATTATTGCATTCTAACGTCTGGTATAAGTTCTGCCTAAGTTTATAAGATATGTTGCATAAGTTTGTCACTGGTTACAAACTGGAGCTTGGTCATAGATTCTCGTAAAGCGACGCTTCGTGATGAGGCACTGTCAAAGGCTTAGTACAGGCTGTAAAATTATCAGTGTAGTCTATTCTCGCGTCGTTCTGGAACTTGCTTTCAGTAAGTCTCGAGCATTACGAAGTATATATGGAACATATCTTTTAAACTTATGGTTCTGGAAGCTAAGAGTAATGGATCTAACGGTTATCCAAAATTGATTTAGTATTGGAAAACACAAGCTAAAATTGTGCATCCTTAAGCGACAAGTTCAATTGTTGGTAAGGTCTATCTTAGAAATGGGTATTAGACAAGCCCCTCAACAAGTATAGAATGCAAAACTTGGGGAAGTTGTTGTTAAGCCACGATAGCAATTAACTCTTTAAGGTGAATCGAAGCGGGAGAAGGCAAAGAGAAACTTCCTTAGATTTCCACGAAAACTTGAGTTAAGTCGACTTATAACTAGTTTCTCAAAAGGGGCAAACTTGAATGAGAAAATGGAGTTATTTACGGTACGGTTCCGGGTTTTGTTTGGAAATTATATATCCATATTTAATTGAAAAGATCAAAATTGATTTAGAATTTAGATTATTTGGCATTGTTAAACAGAATTAAAGAGATAATTAAAATTTAAAGGTTCAATTAACTAACTAAGCTTCCTATGGTCTCAGAAAGACGAGCTCGTGAAATTTAATAACAGGGACCAAATTAGTTCATATTTATAAATCCGGACTACATTTTCTAAGTACTTCTAGCACCCCTGTAACTACCACGTGATAACTGAAGTACTTCATATAAGAGACCTTTAGAGTCAGGCTCAAAATCATTATGATTTCCCTAAAGTCTTGGGTATTCCAGGATCAAATTTAAAAATATATAAGGTACGATTTCAAATCCAATTTCCTCTTTTCTGGTATTATTTCAAAGAAATTTAAATTATGACGAATGACTCTATTATCATTTTCGACACCCAACTCCGTTACTTTTTCAAAGAATAACTTTGAAATTTTGTTTCAAATGGACAAAGTTTCGTTCTTAAAAGCTCTACTGTTACTCCGTAACATTTGGCCCAATTTAGAAAATGAAATTTTATTTAAAAAATTTAATATTCGACTTTTATGACGGATTGAATTTGCAAGTCGGAAAATTAACAAGGTGTATTTTTCCGATAGAAATTTATCAAATACGGGTTACGATTTTTGTTTCAGTACTAGTTATTTTTGTATTTGCATTTTGGTACAGTGAAAATTGAATTTAAATAACTAACTAGAAAACAGATTCAAATCTCACTCATTTTTTATTATTATTTTTTCGGCAAAGTTAACAATCCTAGTATAATATAATCGTACAGTAGAGAAGGTTATGTTTATTTAAAATTACCTATGTCCGAAACGGGTCATCCAATAGCGTTTCAGGGCTTTATTTACGCGATAAAGCCTAATTTTAATTCATAAAGGGAGTATAAACCCGCTCCTCAATAACCCTCTTCGATATAAAGAAGGGAGTAGGCAACGATAAGTGAAACTGAAAAGGGGGTAAGTGGATGAGTAGGCCTAAACTCGATATCACGCAGAAACCCTGAACCGTGTTTAACAGACGATAAGTGAACTTGGCTACGATACAGTAGACCCGAGTTTGAAATTGATTTATATTCCCTTAAATTCTATAATCGCATTTACAACGTACGTTAAATTAGAGCGAAATTAGTATAGACCCTGAAACCCTATCAATTTAGAGTACGGTTATGTTCAATGTTTACTCATTCATTTTATGAACCTAATTTGAACTATAGCTCTAAAATTGAATAACAAATGCAGTGACGTTGCTAATGGGCCAGTGAATTTTTTACTGTAATAAAATAAAAAAAAACTTCCAGCTATAGGCTACACAGAAGGACGCAAAGTACCACAAAAAACTTCATTTTTTAAAATTGGTTAAATTTTGGGGCTTAAAATATCTATTGGGTGGTTCTTTTTGTATAATATTAAAAATAAAATCTAAAATTTGACATACCTGACAGCAACACAATTAGTGAATAGCTCTAAAGACGTCATTATGTGGCTTCTACCAGGAAATCACGTGATGTATTTAGGTGAAATGCGTTAACGGTAGTTGAACTGTTCATGTTAATGGGCTCTAGGTGAAAGCAGCAGGAGCCACGAAGTTGGGTCAAATTCGTCAAAGAACAAACAAATAAACCAAACCACTTTCTCTGTCAAATATATATAAGATATTCGGTGCCTAGGATATTTGATAATTATATCGGGTAGGAAATTAGGAATGGAATAATTTAACTTTATAATTATCGATTTTTGTTGCCTCTAAAACTTTAACGCTAAGTGAATGGCCTATTTCAACAATTAAACATTTAAAGATAGTAAAATAGCTATTGTGAAATTGGAATATCACATATTTGTATTAAAAGTGAACATAAAAACTATGGAATTTTAAAAAACTTCATTTAAATGTTTTCATAAATTAGATAAAACTAGTAATATTAGTAAAAATACATACCATCCCATGAAATAATAAAAGCCAACCTTATGCAAAAGGTCTACTATATACATTATTAGATTTTTTCGGTCGCGGTTTAATCAAAAACTCATTGAAACTTTACGCAAGATTAAGTTAGGGAATTGCTCATCTACCCTTAAAACAAACGTACCGTACCTACACTGTCATCGTGGGTTAAAAAAAATATGCTAATAAAATTTAGACTCGCACGATAAGGTACCACGTGATCCATCGTCGATCTTGTTATTCTAAAAATTTGTAATAAAAACATTCTAGGACTAGATTTTTTATTTTAGTAGAGCTAGCAAGATCAACTCTTCCGATTGGACGAAGCCCTGTCATGAAATTTATTTCCAGCTACCAATTTTTAACCCGATTAGTAGGATAAAAAACAAAAGATGGACTACCCCCTCCCTTACCACCGTAAAAAATGGATGGAATAATCTAGTTAATTTTTATATCGATGAAAAAACAATCCAGTAAGGATGTGGGAAGGGTATTGTGAAATTCTATTATCGGGTCACCGCCAAATTTTGCGAAATAGATTGTTTAGTCGACAGCAGAGTAAATAGTTCCGGACTAGAAGGTGTATCTATACTCTATAGAATGAGTAGCGCCATGTTTCTGGTTATTGGCGATAGATGACGCTTTTAACTTCTCCAACTCGTTTCTCAACTATCCACCGCCAATCAGTGGAAACTTGATGCATTCCCCATCCCAAAAATAGGACTATGACGTCATTTTTGGTCTATTACCGCTACCCGGTCTATAGCTACTCTAGTCGCTCTTCCTTCATCTCCAGTTATGACGTCGCAAGGCCAATACTAAATTCTAACCAATCACAGGCAGCCGAAAACGAAAGAGGGAGCTGAAAAACTAATAAGTACAAGGGCAGACAGACCTTTCAAGGTTTCTATTCCAGTATACTATTTTCTCTGCCGACGCGGAGGCTTACAACTTCATAAACAGGGGATTACAAATTTTTCAGAACCTTTATACGAAGGTTTTTTAATGGTATCCGTTCATTATAAAAATCAAATGAAACGGTTCACAGTCTAGCAGAAAAAAATGGTTAATTTTGCACAGGGGAAACAATTTTTTCCAATCGATTTATAAAAGAATTATCGAATCATTGTGCACAAATGATACTGTAACTATTTGCGTTACATCTTTCTTAAGTTGTATTTCGGGGCCAAACCTTTATATTATCAGTTTAATTTGTCAATTTTAAACTTTTGAAATAAATTGAACAATTTTTAACACTGATGTTTTCTCCCTCTAATTTTCTGTTTTTGACACGTTTAAACTCTACGCAATTGTCAAGTATAGTATAGAAAAAAGCTGTTTCATGAGAATAGCGCAAGAACTTTTATCTTTTAAGGAATTCAATGATTTGGAAAAATCAATTTATAGCATTTACTGGAGGACTATCTTTAGCCTATTTTCGTGTGATCTGATGATGGGTTTAAAATCGGTCTTTTTCCCAATAAACACATTCCATAAATCTCTATACCTGAAGCCATTTCCACTCTTTCAAACTTCCAAGTAACTCATTTTGATTCTATCTTTTTTTTCCAATGGGATAAGATTGGACAGCAAAATTTTAAAGCATTTACTAAGGAAAATCGATTTATATTGGAGAAAAAACCTTTTTGGATGATTTGATCCCCATTTCTATTGAATTCCATCTCGGCATATCTTTATAAGTCCTAAATTTAGCTAGTCTCTGTTGCCAAGCTAGGGTTCAAGTATTTAGTAGAAGAAAAAAATTAATACAATCCGTATCAATTAGCAATTACGCCTAAAGCATCTCATTATCCAATCTTATTTTTTTTTAGTTGGTTTGCATCGTAAAAGAAAACTTGCCATTATAGCTTTTGTACGGATAATTAGACCCGCGTTTTGTTTCCGAAGTTTGCATCAAGTTTTCGAGGCAAGTACATAGTCTAGTCAAGAATTTTTTCAATATTTCTTTTAAATATTCATAAAGAGATGTAAATATATCAATAAAAATGAAAAACGTTCGGAATTCAGTATGAATGAAGTCTTTCACGACGAAAAAACGTGTATTTAAATTTCGAAAAACATATTTTTAAGAAGCAAAAGTATAAGGGTATACCTAAAATATTTTCAAAAGATGGTATCAAGAAGTGATATCTAGTTTATTAGGGAGAAGGTATAAATTCACCACATTTCCAGCTTTATCTCCAGTTCAAACGTAGATCCGGAGTTAATTCCGGCCTCTAAATTACAACCAGCATCTCATTGGGTCTTGAAAACTCACGTCTGACGGAAATTACGTATTTTCCGACTGAGGAGAGGCGAAATAGCCCGGCCTTCTTTTACGTCCCGCCTTGTATTTTTAAAGGGGGACTGGTATTATGGCACGCGAATATTTAGGCTACTTACACCTTCTCCCTAATAAACTAGATATCACTTCTTGATGGTATGGAAATTGACCTCCTTTTTCTAATTTGAAATACGTTTCACACTAAACATTTATTTACTATCGGTGATGAACTTTATGTTTGCTTAACATAACTTTGGAATATTTAATAGCGAATGTCAATACTTTGCTCGGGGCGCTCTGTGATAAGTTTTACGTGTTCCATTTGTAAATCTAATGGGGTTTTAAGACACATATTTTTTTCTTTTTTCAAGAAAATGGGATTAAGTTCAACATGTTATTATTAACTTATATTTGTATAAAAAATTATTGTTCCTTCAGAATTTTCTTTCATATCAGAGCGAGAGAAAGTACTAGGTACTAGAGTGAGTACCTTTAACTGTAGAAAATAAATTGAGACAAAATCTCCAGGGTTGGAAAAGCTGAAAACGCTCTTAGGTGTGATTCTCCTAATCCAATAAAGAGCCCGTTTCTCACGTTCACCATTTTACCTTCCTTATTGAGAAGAAAAGGTACAGAAAAGAAAAAAGGGGTCGGCTTCGTTAAATCTTGGCAGTTTCCTCTCATATATACACAATGTATATACGCGCTATACACTTTCTTGTGGAAGTGATATATACTTCCGCTAAAGTAGAACTTACATTGAGACAATAACGAACTGCTGCTGTAGCTAAAAAGCTACGAAAAGGAGTACCGAATATGGTTTTTCTTCATTTCTTTCCACACCTGGAGGTCGTGTTTCAAATATTGAACTCTTTTTTTCAATCGCAATCCAATGTTTCAACACAATTTTCTTTCCTTTCATGTATTTATTACTAAAAATAAAAAGAAAACCAAATTAGAGGAAATTTATGAAGTTAAAGTATGGACGTCATTCTTTTGCATACGAACGCAGTGTATTGGTACGTCAGTTACTTCGGGATAGGTATATAGTGTTAATAGAAGGTATGAAACTTCACCTAATACTTAAAAAAAAAACTCGTGATTTATAATTGGACCGTGTTTGTATCAGTAAAGGAATATCATTGAAGCTTCTCCCATGTGTACAAGTATTATTCTTGTATCATCTCTATAATGTCCTGCTTCCCACGCTTTTATCATTCTTGGTAGTTGGCAATTCTGCTTTCCAACTCTACGGGACGTAGGAATAACAAAATTTCATAAGATATGTTCCATAAGTTTTCACTGGTTACTAAGATTTTTTCATGAAGGATGACGTAGGTGAAACGTTATAGATTCTCGTGATGAGACGCTGTAAAGACTTAGTACAGCCTAAATAGGAAGATGGACTGCAAAATAAACCGAATGTAGTCAATTCTCGCTTGTCATTCTCGAACTATCTCGAGCTGTATTACGAAGTATAGGTAGTGTCAACCTTATGGAACATATCTTATAAGCTCATTTCATAAGCTATACTTATTCGAATTCATAGAATGGAAACAACAAGATGGAAAATTCATTCATACATACAATAATAAGCATTTGCAAACAAACTCCAGCGTTCTTTCAGTGTAGTTGATGGGATCCCCATTAAAGTTCTTAGTATAGAGAACAGATAGGGCCAAAATGCCATTTGAAAAAATATCCTTTACTCACGGAGGCTCTCGGAGAGTATACTTGGATTAAAATAACCATGTTACGTACTCGAATAAACTAGATTTCCCGGATTCCAAATCTTCTCACAATGGAATAAAAACCTTAGACTGTTGAATTACGTAAAGTTGGGTAGATCATGCCTTTACGGCGCTTCGGAGTTAGCTTGATACATCAAGGTATATTTCTAAACCTATTATATTACCTCATACCGTATCTTCGTACCTTTTCATTGGAAAGATTTTTTGCGAGCCTTAATAGGTTGAACGAGAAAAGACCATTACTAGCTTTGCAAGGAAACAGACGTTGTCACTGATTGGCATCGTTACTTCTGTTTACTATGACATTTCTTAAGAGAGGAGGTGGTGGTGGATGGGGCAGGGCTGGATGGGCAACCGCCCCATCAGCCTAACGTCTTATTTCTATACTTTTCTTTCTTCATTTTGCCGGGAGCAACCAACCATCCAACAAAAATATTTCAATTCGTAAACATTATGTCAAGAATGTTTTTATAGTTGATATATTCATTCAATTTGAAAAAAAAGATATTTATTCCACGGCAATAATGCAATATGTTTCTAAAGTTTAAATTCAAAATAAATATTTATAGTTTAGATATATATTTATTGAAAGATAAAGATAATACCGGAATTTTTTTTTTAACTTCTTGAGTCAATTTCAATGGTATAAATTAAGGTACTAATAAAACAAAGATATCTATTTAAGAAGATGTCCTGATTGACTAATAACCAATGCCCAGTCCAAACCGCTTTACCAAGTCTGAAAATATTGCTAGGACCTTCCTCGTCAGATGTTTTTTTCTATCAAACATAAACTGCAATAAATGTACCAAGAGAAACGTGACTAACTCTCAAAGGACGTACAACATAACCCAACTTATCACATAAATCACGTACAATAAAAGTTAAGTTGCGGAACACAATAAGTTTGAATAACGTAGACGCGAATACAACCTGTTTCTAAGATTACGTACAGTACACCGCTGTGACGTGATATTTTACCTGTTGGAACTAATTTCGATTTAGAACTAACGTTGTAAATACTTAATTATGAGCTTTGGTAAAAGAATTCAAATTAAATAGGGTCTTGCCCTTGTAAACCGTAACCCCGTATGACAACTGTGTCACAGAAACAGAGTGTAGGTGTAGAGCAACACCACGTTACAGAAGGTCAACCTAAATTTAGAATGGTAACGTTAGATGCGAATGTGTCTTTATTTATCTTCCTGAAACTCTGGAGCTTCCCTCCATGTATCCAATTCTCGCTCCTCTCTCTGTTTCGAAGAGTGGATCTGGTAACGTAATCAAGTGGGGGTGACGATAAAAGAATAACTACTTAGGAAACGGGAACACTACTGGTGACCATTTTACAAAAAGGGTGCGGACAAACCGGACCTAGAGAAAGTACGTGACTTCACTGTAAACAGCGAACTCCAGAGCTACAATAGCTCATCGTAAATTCAATTACAATACTAGGCCATTTAACACAAAAGGAAGATGCAATAAGTCGTGCACCAGTTAACAGAAACAAACGTACGTAAACAGAATACCAAAATAGTCAACAGTGTATTGTATTAAATTCTTAAAAACATTTAAATTTACTTTTCTTACTAAATTATTTACAATATATTTATTAAACACTTAATTTTCACTCGGTAGGAACGTTTCTACCTTATAGTTTCTACAATTTCGGAGAATCGGTTAAACAGTTAAAACTTGAGCTACGCTTTGTTATTGTTGAGTTTTTCTAATTCTCCAGGTAGAACTGGACTTAATTCAGCGCCTTTGTTACATAAGAAGCCAACTGCGTTTTCGTTATCAATATCAACCTGAAATTGATTGTCTACCATCATTAAAGACACCTAACCATCATTCTCGAATCTAACTTCCCCAACCATCATAACTATAACACCAACACCTTTAACTAAGTAACTACACTACCACTGATGACCTAATGACCTTTGAACTCTTACCTTTTCTTCAAGGCACGAGCCAAATACTAAATGACTGAAGAGTGATTCGTCTATTGACTTGTCTAAAATTTGTTTAATTTCAAAATTTAACGAAATTCAAAGAGAAGTCAATTGAAAGTACTTTACATACCTGGTGTGGTAAGGTAAGAGACAATTACTCCTATGATTATAGTTGAAAGGAATCCAATTGGCAAATACCATGCGAAAGAGATTTTATACAATGGAAATGTATCGTCACTGTAAGATAATAAATATCAATTGGTCTAATTACTAAGATGTAATTGTACTTGGATAATAATTACTTGGATTCAACCGATTTGTGAATGTTTTCTAAGTAATCATTGGTTGCATTGTTGCTGTAATGATGCTGCGTATGAAGGGTTGAGTTATATTCATTCCACTCTGATGTCATAGCCAAATAATCGAAATTGCTGGTCTCACACCCATCAACAGACAATGGTAACTTCTCAACCGGAGTATGAGTTAACTTATTGCCGACAGCAATCCACATTCCAAATGAAATAGAGATAACTAAGGCGATTAGAGCCGCCTAAAAGCATTAAGTGATTAAATAAGGTAAGTAGTTATTCATATCCACACCGTGTACCTTTGTATTAGCCCTCCTGAAGAAAATCCCCAGAAAAAACACGCCTGTAAGTGGTCCTCCGAATACACCGAACACAGTGGTAACAATGGGTGTCGCACGACCAATATATGGTACCACTAAGGCAATACCAGTACATAGGCTACCATATAATACAGCTGGTAATTTAAATTGTTAATAACCATGAAGCTCAAGCATGTTTTTTAACAAGGTGTAAGCATAGACTTACTGAGAATCCTGCACAATATAACCCTGCTTTTTCGACCAATCTTTCGTCTTGTATTGGGAATAATTAAATCTTGTATGGTAATTGTTGCGAAGGTGTTGATGTAACTTGATAAGGAGCTAAGTGACCCACTGAAAATTCCGGCTGTTGCTAGTCCAGCAAGACCGGGGTACTTGCTCAATACAGTTGAAATGTAATAGACCACGATCTAAGTAAAACGGGAATACATGTTTTTCGAGAGTTCTTGATTAATGGAACAACACATAAATATTTCAGTTACGCGCCATTTCGACGTAGTGATTGCTAATAACTAAACTTAAAAATCCTAACTTGTGCCGAAAAGTAACGTTTTGCAGAGAGGCCAAAATGGCGCGCAATATCCAGTAAAACTCTTAAGTCACCTGATCTTCAGTTGCAATTCCTGTTTCGCGACTCCGTAAAGTTGGTTCGCAATTATAATAATTAGCATAAATAACTACAGCAGCCATTGCTGTTAAAATTGAGAAAACCATGAAGCATACGGCACCACCAATCAAACTTCTGTTGATTTTAAAATTAATTATCCAGGTTTTAAAAACGCAATATTGCTACTTTAAGGTTGAGTTCCTATTGATAAGCAATCAAACTAACCTTCGACCCTGCGTCTCTCCTCGAACGCTTAGAATACGTTGAACTCCGGCTTGACTTGTCCCCAAGTAGTTAAGACCGTTAACCAAACCACCAAACATCATGGCCCAGATCGAGTAACGATGAGTAGAGCTTTCAACCAAACTGGAAAAAATTTATTTAATTGAAAAGATTGTGAAAATCCTTTGTATAAGGTGTTACGCAATTAAAATTAAAGAAAGACAGATTTATATTCCCTATCTAAGCATCTAGTTCAACATAACATAACTTAAAAGTCTTATTCTTCATTTAATTCCAGATGGTCAATTTTGAAAGAGAAAATTACGTACTAGAGCCCGCCGATTCTCTGTCCACTCACTCCAATGTCCCAGACATTCCAGAAACCTCCCGCATCCAAGAATCCTTTGATCACGATAGAGAAGACACAGCAAACCATCAAAATTGTTTGAAGAACATCAGTTACAATTACGGCTTTCATACCACCCTGCTCAAGGAACCCTTATTTTGGTTAAGGTTTGGTACAAATATATATTATCATAATTCTAACGTACCACCGAAGAATACGCGGTGCAAAAGATACTAAAGGTCAAGAGAGTTGACCAATAGGGTAATTTAGTTATGACAGACAAAGATATGGCTGGAACATACATAACCACGCTTATGTAAAGTACCTAAACGCAATTGAAATATTTTAATTCATCCATTGATTGATGTCTTTTGTGTTTACTTGTTGCAGAATGTAGGTGATAACGTAGGTGATTCGCAGCTGTTTGTTAAAACGTTTTTCCACGTACTATGAAAAATAAAGGTTTTTCATATGAATAACAATATAATTGTCATCAAAACAAGCCTTCATGGTATTATGGAGTAAACAAAAATAGTTTAAGAATAACAGAACAAACAATATATCAAAAAGTGAGCAAAAACTAAAGAAATATTTAACAAAATTCAAAATACCTCGTACACGCTGACGTATGGTGTCTTAAAAAACATGGGGACAATTGAATAGGCTACGAAGAGCCCACCGACTCCGTACCATATATTAAACAATAAATAACCTAAACCATACATATACATTTCGCCTACCATGGCCGTCATGCCAAATCCTTTAAAAAATTTTAAATATTTCAGAAACAAATTTCTGATAATTTTCCCATATAAAGTCCAAATGGAAATTAAAAGGACAATCTCCAATATGTCTATTTGTATTTTGCCGATTTGGACTTTATTTATGATTAAAATTACCAGAATAACACGTAGCAAAGATGGACATGGCGGCCGGTAACACGGCTATATTTCTATTAGCAAGCGCGAAACCTTCCAAAGTACCATGGGTCAAACCTTTTCGACCGTAATATAAACCGACACCTAAACATACCACTTGGCTAGCAATTAAAATTATATAATCTAGAATACCGAAATTTGACTTTTCTGTGTCGATCATTTTACAACTGAACTAAATAAATCAGAAATACACTCTGGGTCCCTAAACTCGAACTGATTTTTAACAAAGAAACTCCGCAACATTTCAACTCTCGTATTTATATTTGACGGGAAATTTAGTTAATTAGGTTTATATAAAGGGCCCGATTTTAGTTATAAAAATCATTTTGGACTGTATAGTTATCGTGTTAGTTAAATAAGCTTACTTTGTAATGTAATTGGGATAATTTTGGTTCGCACGAGCCGAAATTAAATTGTTTACATTTTGAAATGTATATTTGAAAGTTTTAATATAGCCTATTTTGAAATTAAATTAGTTTTACAATTTCGTTTCGTGAAAATTACAGATTCTGTTAACCGCTCTACAGCGCATTTAAAGAAAAAAAATTATTTTTCATAACTTAACATATAAAAAAATTCGAAAAATATTACGAGATATATATCTCACACATATTTTTTTTTCAGAAATACGAGATGAATTTAGTAGGTTTTTATCTCAAAGGAGACGGGGAGTGGCAGTTACACGCGAATTCAGTGAAGCATATTCTGTTAATT
This sequence comes from Phalangium opilio, assembly GCA_019434445.1. Lineage (NCBI taxonomy): Eukaryota > Metazoa > Arthropoda > Arachnida > Opiliones > Phalangiidae > Phalangium > Phalangium opilio. Next base: position 27,631 of record JAEQBA010002555.1, read on the forward strand.
TGAAACCAGTGCTAATTTTAATTCCCTTAGTTATTAAGATATGGTCGTAATATTTGGGTGCGAACTTCACACGTTATATCAACGAGGTCATATAAATATGTATGCGCATTAATTCGGTTTCTTTTATACGATAATGTTATATCAAAGAGAACATAGCCACAGGACAGAAGTAAAATATTACGCTAGATCAAGTTAAGCATAATTTTAAAACCACTAGCTTGGCGCAAACATCTTATTATAGCTAACAGTATTTCCCCAAATATATAACGTTATTGACCCTTAAATCTATTTTTAAATATAACTTAAAAAGGTGTCCTACCTCGTAGACGCTGACGTAGGGTGCTTTGAAGAAAATTGGGACGATAGCGTAGGCGACAAAGAATCCGGCGAATCCGTAAAAGATGTTGTATATCATGTAACCCAACCCGTGCATGTACATTTCCCCTACCATTGCTGTCATGCCAAACCCTGGAAGAAAACGGAATACTCTTTATAATTGTGTATTTAACACGTAATGGTATTGGAATACCTACACAAAAAATGTAAACCAAGCTTTCTAGTAAAATTATCTACCTTTTCTAAGAATTTATCGACGTACTTTTCTAGGAATTTATCGACCTTTCTAGGAATTTATCTACCTGTTCTAGGAAATTATCGACTTTCTCTAGGAATTTATCGACTTTTTCTAGGAAATTATCGACTTTCTCTAGGAATTTATCGACTTTTTCTAAGAAATTATCGACTTTTATGGTAAAATCATCAATGTTTCTATAAAACCAACCTGAGTAACATGTTGCAAAAATGGACAAGGCAGCTGGTAACACTGCAATATTTCGATTAGCCAAAGCAAATCCTTCCAAAGTACCATGGGTCAGTCCTTCTCGACCGTAATAAAATCCAACAGCCAAACAAAGTACTTGCGAGCCGATCAAAATGGTATAGTCAGTAAAACCAAACCCAACACTTTCTGGAGTATCTTTCACCATTTTGTAGCAGCAACCTTTTCAAGTCTAATAAGAAACAACTTTAAGACATACACTTCTAAATATAACTGTCACTATACATATCCAGCCAAATTATCTAACAAGATTAAATGTCCGACCAATGACCCTTATTTTTTAATTAAGAAAAAAACTATAAAAGATTTAACACTCCCTACAATCTTAATAGCTTCTAAAACACCAAGGATAAGATATTTAAAGGTGAAGATCATCCCGTCTCATGTTGCTAAGTCATTTTTTAATCTTTACTCTTGAAAAACTCTACAAATACTACCGTTCTTTCATCCGACAATGAATAAGGATGGTTTTTATTGTATATTACCGTTAACCAAAGATATATAAAGAAATTTAAAGAATCAAGTCTCATAGTATATATGCATGAGATTTAAATTCGGCTGCCATGTAATTTGGTTACATATGAAAAATTGTATCGTACTTCGCACATAAACAGTTGCTGCACTATGCGTCACTGTCAAAAGTCGAGTAGCGACGTACTAACTTCTACAAAGACGAACGGAATTAAAGTTCTAACTTTTTTTCTACTTCTACTTCTACTACTACTACTGATACTACTACTATAGTTTAAAAGCATTTTAAAAAAGCCGTTTATTAACCACTAAAATCATCACCATAGAAAAGATTAAAAGATGCATTACCGAAATGTGTTCCCACTAGAATTTGAAACTGAAATACTGCGCGAGGTCTGGTGTTATACTTTTAATATATTTGATACAAAATAAAAAAACTTGATTTTATTTCTAGGCCGAATTCAAGATAGAAGAACGTTTTAACCGGTTAAACCTAGTCACCTTTATGGTGGTAGTAAATGCCAACTGTTTTAATACTTCAGTCGCTTACAATCCTTTGGATCTCATTTCATTATGGAAAACAACTATTTCAATTAAGATTTTGTCCCCTTTCAAGCTTGTAACCGAGTTATTACGCGTATGCATATTTTAGTGAAGCATTGATTCATAAATTACGATAGTTGTAGTAGTAGCGTACCTCAACAACAATAGGGCACCTTGTTTCGTGACGTCACTATCTATTCATTTTTAATAACTTACGCACTAACGTCACCGATTAAGGGAAGCTTATAATACGAGAAAAAATATTTTACTACCAGTTGACACAAGAAACATTCTTCAACAAGTATTACTCTACCCTTTAACTAAAACACGATGGTAGAGTTGAAGACACCTAAAACCATACTATGCCTCCTTGGTGTTTATACCTACCTTTGACCTCTAACTCGATCACTGGGGCCGACAACTAACAAATTGGTTACCTATGAAACTACTTACTGTTTCTATGTTACTTACCATACCAACCTCTCTAGTATAACTTCAGGGTTGGTCACTGGTCCTGCTTGCACCATTCTGGAAACTATAAGCTACTACTACTGATAAGAAACAATGATCATACACACAGCCGACTTATTATAGAACAATTTCATTTTATTATAACAAATACAAAGCCACTGGGATCATTCAGTCATGGTACCCAGACTAGGTCAATAAATCTCATTAAAATTTAGTGGTTTATTATGACTCATCATCAGAGTTTTTAGTGGTGTAAATAGCTTGGTTACGTCGCTAAATGTCCCTTTAGTTATAAGGGTGCTTTGTACAGTAGTCTCTTCACTTGTAACAATGGATACGGGTACCGGGGTATGATTGTCCCGCGCAAATCGTTTTATAGAAGTGTCCGATTCCTCA
>JAEQBA010002556.1:0-41713 GCA_019434445.1 Phalangium opilio
GGGGAAGGGAGGAACGACAGTAAATGGAATGGCTTGAAAAAAAGATTGCCAAGTATATAAAAGCTCCCGCTTTCGAATTTTATTTTAAATACTCCCCGATTGTCTAGTGACTAGTGACCAAGAAGTTCAAAGGCCTTCGTTCGTTCATGGAAGAAACGGTAGTAAGTAAAATTAATACACTTTAAGATGATAATTTGAGTTTGTAGTAGGCCAGAATCCTTCTTTATCGAATAACGTCCACGTGTTTCAACTGATTTTTCCCTAATATTTAGTATTCTATAAACGGACTTTATAAGCTTAAAATTAGATGTAATCTCCTAAACCAGAACAAATTAACCGTTTTTGCTGGTACTCTTAAGAAATTCGCGAGTTTTAACATCGAGTTAACTCAAAAAGGTTGGCAAATTGAGGGAGGGACAATATTAATGAGGAATTATAGAGTAAGTCATCACGGGAAGGGGGATTTGTATTACCAAAAGGGTAAGGCTTGTAATATTTTTGAACTCGCGGAGAGCGGGCGTGTTCCTATTTCCGAAACTGCTTTAAGTTAATAGTGTATATTCGTATTTAACCTTTCAGAAATTATCGGACAGCACCGTCCCCAGGGCAACCCGCAGCCCCGGCTCCAGGCCCAGGGCAATCCGCACCCGCAGCCCCGGCTCCAGGCCCAGGGCAATCCGCACCCGCAGCCCCGGCTCCAGGCCCAGGGCAATCCGCACCCGCAGCCCCGGCTCCAGGCCCAGGGCAACCCGCACCCGCAGCCCCGGCTCCAGGCCCAGGGCAACCCGCACCCGCAGCCCCGGCTCCATGCCCAGGGCAACCCGCACCCGCAGCCCCGGCTCCAGCCCCAACCCGAGCTCCAGCCCCAGCCCCGGCTCCAGCCCCAGCCCGACCGCCAAGAGGAGGAGAGTCCTCACTTGGCGGGAGGAACTAGAAAGAATGAGGCCTGAGAGGCGGCCTAAAGTCCCCCTATTTGCCTGGGAGAAAGCTAAAGTAAGTTAATTGGGGGTCCCTCGGAAGCGTTGGCATTGTGCCAATTACATCAGTTAAAATGTTTTCATATCTCTTATGAATAGTTGCAGAAGGGGAAGGGGAAGGAGTGGCGATACAAGGGCAAATGTCCAACGGCGGATCCCAAGGTATATTTGACATGGAATTTTCAGAGAATTTACTTTGTAACCGATACAACTTCATTATTAATTTCATTAATGTCGTCGTTAATTTGGCAGTCGCCGTTTTACGCCGACTGGGCTGAAATCGAGAAGCACCAGCTTCTGGTGTCATCGTCTCCCCCCTGGACCAGTGAAGCCGGGCCGTCGAAAGACGTGTAAATAATTATATTTTTTTTTTGTATAAAATCGTTCAATTTTTTTGTATAAAATCGTTCAATTTTTTTTGTATAAAATCGTTAAATTTTTTTGTATAAAATCGTTCAATTTTTTTGTATAAAATCGTTCAATTTTTTTGTATAAAATCGTTCAATTTTTTTGTATAAAATCGTTCAATTTTTTTGTATAAAATCGTTCAATTTTTTTGTATAAAATCGTTCAATTTTTTTGTATAAAATCGTTCAATTTTTTTGTATAAAATCGTTCAATTTTTTTGTATAAAATCGTTCAATTTTTTTGTATAAAATCGTTAAATATTTTTTTTTGTATAAAATCGTTAAATATTTTTTTTGTATAAAATCGTTAAATATTTTTTTTTTGTATAAAATCGTTCAATTTTTTTTGTGTATAAAATCGTTATACTTTTTTCTGTCTAAAATAATTGCTCAAATTAAAATTGTCACAAAATATAGTGGTGTCTTTTTTATTCTATTTATTAGGCCTATGTCTATCCTTTATTTTCGATGCCCAGCTCGGCTATAACGAGGGTGTATAGGCCTACATACGGCAAAAAATAAACCTGTTAATCTGATGATTAACACAACGTGCGGAATCTACTCTTGTATGGATGGTAATTTATTCTGTAATTTTTCAATTTTTGTTAAATCGTTCAACAAACCTAGTTTTCAATTGAAAATAACTGACAAGTTTATGGCTTATTTCAAGCCAAATATTTCTCCTGACCTTTTTCCTACAATTTTCCCTGACCTTTTTCCTGTACGATTTCCCTGACATTTTCTTTTCTACGATTTTTATAATTAAACAATTAAATTTAAATGGCATTTCACGGATATTTAACGTAAAACATTGCATGCGATTTCGGTGTCTGGTCAAACGTGATCTCGCTAAAAATGGCGTTCAAAACGTCACCCAGCTGGATGCGGTTCAACAGCAACAGATATTTTATCAACTTCCCTAACACTTTTGGCCCAATTTTGAAATTCCCTGACTTTTCCCTGACCTTATCAAAAAAGTATCAACCTCCCTTGATGTAATAAGAAACGTGGGTAGGTGGAGGTGGGGGGTCATTGGGTTTTTGGGAAATTATAAGAAAAAAAAAGGTATCCACCCAGTCGGTTTTCTCGAGCTTTTATTTTTATATTACAAGTCATGTATTTTTCTCTTTCCTGTCTCTATATTTCTCCCTTTGAATCGCCTCTAAATAGAGAAAAAGGCGGAAAAAGGGCTCTCAACTTCAGCAAGTCTGCATGCATCTCCTGATATTTTAATGTCTCTAAAAATCCCTTGATTTGATGTCGAAAAAAAAAAACCAGGGAGGCAGAGTATCCCAAGAGATATTTTAGATCAAAAACCTAGATTGCAAGGTTTTTTTTAAATATATTTTGGGCAGAAAATTAAGAGGAAAAGTAAGAGAGACCTCATTTTTTATCGATGGTTTTTTAAAAGACTCATTGCCAACCAAACCCATATTTTATCCGAATACTCCAGCGACTTATCTATCAAACTGGAGATACCTGCCAGCAGTCATACGCCTTTTGCCTTCATAATTTGGGGCTTTACCACCTTAATAAAATTAGCGATTTGGTTTAGATTATGAGACGTTTTTTTTCTTTTCAATATTAATTATTTAATTTAAATCTAGCGTAAACACAGATTAATGTTTACTTCTACTAATGCACTTTTGTTATACAAAATTCCATAAAATTTATAATCAAACTTCAACCAGGGATAGATTTAATTTTAGAAGTAGGAATGGAGAACAGAGTAATATCTGGGCGCGCGTCAACGTCCCGGACCCCCTCACCGGGACGGAGGGAAATGAAAGAAGAGGCGGGTCATAGCGACAGAGATAAAAAAGGAATTACGTATTTATCGCCGTCCCCGTCAGCAACGTCATCAAAACGTAGTTTAAGTGAGCCAATAAGATAATTTAAACTTTTCGTTACGTGTTGAAGGGATGGACTCTTTACTGGGCTATGAGTCGGACTGAAGTAAATACTAACCGTACATCTCCATTCCTACTTCTAAAATTAAATCTATCCCTGCTTCAACAAAAGGAATTTATTACAAATTCCAATGCAGTAAAAACTGTCTCAAAATATTTTTTGAAGGTACCACAATACATTTCTAAATCGCCCTGAACTAAAAAATTCGACCACCCACTAAACTAAACTCCAAAACCATTAAACTATAAAACAATATAAGATCAACTCTACGAGATAATCCCTCCCTATGAAATTTAAATATTTAAACATGCATTATAATCTCGTTTTAATCTCCCATGCTCATCCTAAATAACAAAATCCACGAAACTACCTACCCACACAGAAAAACCAGTGCGAGTTGAATCCAAATAACGTAACAACACCCATGCACAAAACCCTAGAAGATCAAAATTGGCGGGGAAAAGGTTTTTGCGCTCTTTTCTTTACATAGGAGGGTTAATACCATTTACACCAGGAGGCCAGGCTATTTCGCTGACAAAGTGCTGCAGTACCAAGTAGCTTGGTCTCCAACAGTGTAAATGTTATGAATCCTCCTAGTATGACAATTATGTATAAAATCGACTCTGGAAAAGAAACATGTTTGCACGCATTTTCTTTTTAAAAAAAAATTTAAATACCCAAACAATTCCAAGTTTCTCCAATTAAAATTTTAACAAGCAAAAGAACATCGACGTCCCACACCTGAACCGTAAAATTGGAGTGTTGTAACTTAAGCGTGGGCCTGTTTGGATGAATATATACGGTGATAAAAAACGTAACACAAAAAGAAAATCCCAAGTTCACATTCCAGTCGTAAAATAAAGAAAGATAAAGTATATAAAACAAAAATCCGTCAATGTCAAATAGAGATGTTATTGTCAATTAAAAACATTCTGCGGCGGAAACGACCTATACCGATTCTAATATAAAATTGATTTCAATCTCTAAATGGGTACGTGCAGGGTGTTTCCGATGAATGTGTGTTAAATTGTTCTTTGGTTCAAACTGAGCTTAAAGTGTCAAAGAACATGGGGTCTACAACAGTTTAGTTACTAAAATAAGGGCTCCCAAAGCATTGACTGGACTCTAAAACAATTAAATAGTCAAAAATTTAGAGTAATTAGCTTTACTTAACCAACGTACGAGCACTTCTGCCCATTTAATAGTAGACACTTCTGCTATAGACAAAGGTTCAATAGACAATTTCGTTAATTACAAACAGAGAAACCAACACACACTAAATGTTACAGACCCCAATTTTCTTTTTCAATTTCCACTAATTTTGACCCAAAGAACATCCCCATAATTTAAGGCAGACTTATCAAATACACCCTGTATGATAAAAACAGTTTTTTCGCCTTAATTTGAACATGCACTTTCGTAGATTGAAACTTAGAAAAACTGTAAGGTTCGTTTCCTTTTTCATGGCGACAATGGTATCGTTTTTCTCGTGAAAAAAAAATTTTAAGAAAGAATTCGGAAAAATCGGTACAAGGACACGTGGGGGTTCTCGAGCGAGCACGTGGCCTCCCGCCAAATTTTCCCTCCAAAAAAAAAAACACGGGTGCAGCGCCACTTTCGCTAATAGATCCATTCCTCTGATATTATTATCTTAAAAATACCGTACAGTTGTTAAAATGGCAAAGATTCGTAAATCAAAAATGAAAGTATAATAATAATAAAAAAAGACAAAATAGGTACGGTACCGTTTTTTATATGGTTAAGGTAATTTGGTACAGAAAAGTGGTTTTTTTTTGGTATATAAGCAAAAGATGGGAGCGTAAATCAATTAAGCTAATCCTATTTAGAGGGCTATAATATATCCGGTCCTGAACTAAGGGAGAGTGAAACGCTTTATTGTCATATTACGCAATAGACAGCGTGCACTAAAGGGGGTAGGGAAGTTTTCTCCCCCTTTCTTTAATTTAACTGCGCATGCGCTTAAGGGTTGACAGTAATTTGTTATTGGAGCATCTCCTGCATGTATTCAGGTTTGGAACTGAATAATAATTACTGAGTCGAACACAGAATTCTACAAGATTTTCAGACTATTGTTGCAGACAGTAGTTGAATTGCACGAGTCACAAATGACTGGCAACACGTGTCCACACAATATCTATTCTTAAATAAAAAAAAAAATTAAATGGTTCAAACTGAATTAATCATACTTTCAAAAACGCGCTATTTGAATCTTTATTGTTCCCTAATCCGAGATAAGATTATTCAATATCTTCTAGATTCAAATGATTAAACCACCACCCCTTTAATTATCACCCTGAACGCACGGAAAAAATAAAACTGGGCCGTGGACAGAAACTGATCAGACTGAATTAACACAAAAAATACCAACAAAAATACTAAGGGTTTTACTGGCAAAAAATACGTAATAGGGGAGATGACCTTCGAGGGTACATATCCATGTAAAAAGGCGTATACACACCAGGACCTAAATAATGGTGAAACAAAGACGTTGGAATTAAGAGAAACGGTTGTAAACTTCTGCAAGCTTGCCTTACAAAAACCAAAGAAAAAAGTAAAGCAAAGAAGAAGGTAGGGGCATCCCAGAAGTATATAATACTTCTCTTCGAGAGAAGTGAACCACACCACAAAGCGGGGTAATAGTAACATGATTCTTCAAAACATCAATTTACATTTAGAGCTAGGTTATTAAACTAAATTAGTTCCCTAATCATTACTCTATTAGGTAACGCTTAACTATTTACCAAGTCGTGCATGTGGGTTTTTGTCCCACGTCAAGGCAGGGCCGGAGATAAGCACAGGACACTGGACATTGTCCAATAAAATTTTAAAATGTCCCATAATTTTTTTAAAAACTAAGGGGGTCACTGGACGGTTGGTTGACCAGTAAATTTTTCCGAAGTTTTGATAGCTTAACAATGAAAACGCGACGCAATTTTTGCGTACTCAAGTGGACAATGTCCTATAAATTTTCCAGTCAAATGGGGTATCACTGGACACATGTCCTAAAAGAATTTTTTCTTATTTCCGGCCCTGTTTGTGGGTAGATTGCTGAGGATTTAGTAAATACCAAACAGTTTTAGAATTCACCCTGCACGGTCCGAAGTTCATCTGAAGTTTGATGAGCGGATTAAGAGCAAACAAAAGGTGTGCCTGGAAAGAACCATATTACATAACTAAAGTATTACGAGGATACAGAGTGTCACGCTTCTTCTATTATCCTCTTCTGCATGGGTATACGTATCGTAGGCGTATATACGGTTAAAGGATCGAGGGATGCACCCACAGCAGGGCTGATTTTGTAGGGTTATAAAGTACACCGAGCGACGTAAGCGCGCCATTCTTTACCAAAACGACATTTACGAGGGATCGTGTTCGACAATAGTTCGTTTGTAAAAGAGATATACTTATAACTTGTATCGCTTGACAGTACATTCAAGGGCTAGAATAGATCAAGATTACGGTTAAGATATAACGTGGAGATACTAGAACCAAGAGCTCTTGGGTGGTTGAGCATGCGGTCTGGTGGATTTGGACGATGGCGCCTAAACCAACGGAAGTGTTTTTTTTTGTTTTTTTCAGACCTTACTGGTTAACTCAAATGGGTGGTATGACGTCGTATTCATAATATGGGCATAAATGAGTTTAATCATTCAGCCCTACAATAATGGGCCCTAATTAAAAGCACGAACCACTAGACACGACTTCATCGGGCACTGACCACTTCGGGTACTGATCCTCCCTGGGATACTGACCATCTTCGAAGATTGATCTTTCTGGCACTGGCATTCAATGGCCCTACCAACTGAGCCATGATACACGACGTTGGACCCTCTTTGAGCTAATTTAGTTGTGAATTTTTCCCCATGGAGTAATAACAACGGGAGTGGTTTTTTTCATAGTTGAAGCAACCCCTTCAGAGCAAACTTACTCAAACCTCAGAAAATATTTTGAGCAAAAGTTGAAAGAGTTCTACATATTTTTATTCACCTTAAAAAACTAAAAAGACAAAAAAAAATACTGCTTAAAATTCAAAAGGCGTTTCTACAAAAGCCGCGATTGTTTTAACAGTTATTGAGAGAGACGAGAATGGATTGCGGTCTACGAAAGGCTAGAAATGATTATATATCAACTGGTATTTAACTAGGAGTTATAGTTCTTTCGCGGACTGCAAAAACTTCAAGATATAACGGAGGGAGAAAGAAAAGAATTTGGAAATTCAAAGCCATGGGTCAAAGAAGAAAGGTTTTAAATCTAAAACGGTATAAAGTGCCATAAGTTAAAGGTGTACCACCATACCACGCCCATGCACTTTCATGTTTAAATATTAAAACTGCAGGGGTTAAGAAGCTTCGAAATCCAAAAGGAATTGGGCAGATTGACCAAAATCCAGTTCTAAACTTCTAAAACTTCGAATGTATTCCAAATTGTGGTTGTACCGTGCAGCGGAATTTAAGTTTTTGAGTAGAAAATAGATATGATATTTTGATCTATAAGGACCACCCTAAACAATTAGTTATAATTGAAGTGTTTTAGGGACGACCCCTTAATAAAATTAGAAAACATTGTCTTTCAGTTTCTTATTTAAATTTAAGGGGTCATCCCTAAAACACTATAATGTTCTTAACTTGTTTAGGGGGTGTCCCTAATTGCGGCAAAACATCATAGAAGTTAAATTTTCGACTCAAAATCCCAAATAGAACTTCGGAGATCGGCGATACCACCATTTTTTGGGAAACACCCTGTATTAAATAGGGACTGTCGATAAAATTTAGATAAGAAACGTCTCTTTCTACACGGCCCGGGTCATACCACCAAAATTCGAAAAATATTTCTCTGGGCTATAGATGAAAACACAGCAGACGCGTCACGTGTATATTAAAGTGATGAGAGGTCGTGCCTACCTAAACCCGCAATCTTCCACTCATGGGTCTTTATAAATCCATACTTATTAAGTTGCCAGCCCAAATCTACTTGGTCTCCTTGGGAGATTAAATTTGTACTTATTCGAATTTCAAATTCGTGAAACACTACTTTGTTCGAAGTTAAGAGGCGGGATTTGATCCTCAGTGAACCTTTTAAGTGTGCATTTGCTCGGGATGTTTATATAAAGGATTACGCGCTAAATTCAGACGCCTCTTTTAGGCGAAAAATAGGTCAAAATGCTAGACGTGTCTAGAAAGCGGTTATAAGATAACTAAAACAATCCCAATGAAACACTATAGGCTTAGTAGCATTTGCGAATTTCTCGAGTTAAAATTTACCAGTAATGTACTAACTAATAAACTAAGTATGACGTCCAACTACGTCATACCAGCAATTAGCAATTCAAATTAAGCAGACGACGGATGTGCCACCCTTAATTAGTACCATGTATCGATATTTTATCAAAATCACCTTCTCAATTGCCCCAACAATGTCCTACTAATTGTGTATGACGTCTACCTACGTCATACCAGACAATTAAAAATTCAAATTAAGCATACGACGGGCGTTCCACCACCATTGATCGATATTTTATCAAAATAACCTTCTCAATTACCCCATGCAATAATGTCTTGAAGAACTACGTAATACCAGGGATAGATTTAATTTTAGAAGTAGGAATGGAGAACAGAGTAATCTGGGCGCGCGTCAAAGTCCCGGACCCCCTTCCCCGGGACGGAGGGGTATGAAAGAAGAGGCTGGTCATAGCGACAGAGGTAAAAGGAATTACGTATTTTTCGCCGTCCCCGTCAGCAACGTCATCAAAACGTAGTTTAAGTGAGCCAATAAAATTTTGGAGGGAGGGGCTCTATACTGGGTGGTCTATGAGTCGCACTGAAGTAAATATTAACCGTTCTCCATTCCTACTTCTAAAATTAAATCTATCCCTGGTAATACACAAGATAACTTATTGAATTTTAAAAGAAATAAAAATAGCAAAAATTCGTAAATAAAATTTGATAAAATCAATTAGATTCCTTGCTTACGAATACTAACAAACAATTATGTGGGAAAACAAGTCTGCTAGCTTGTCGGGGGAAAACAATTACCCTATGCAACAAGGCCCTGAAGAACTACGTAATACACAAGATAAATTATTGAATTTTAAAAGAAATAAATATAGTATAAGTTATTCGTAAATAAAATTTGATAAAATCAATTAGATTCCTTGCTTACGAATACGATGACTAACAAACAATTATGTGGAAAAACAAGTCTGCTACCTTGTCGGGGGAAACACAAAGAAATACCCGCATAAGTAGTGCAGGGACGCCTTATCGCGTTAATTACAACAATATACCAAACCCATGAATGCGCGTGCAAAAGAAGTCCTGAACAAATGATGTCATTTGTATCAACCCTGCGCCTGCGGTTAAGTTACAAAATCTGCTTGCCCTGATTCTCATACATGGAAGGAAAGAGAAGCGTTCCGTATGACTAAATAATTAAGTCACGACATTACTTAACCCGCACCCTCCTTCTGACTTGCCCGGGCGAAGCTAGCAGGTATGTTAGCTCTCATCCCTTGTACATAGGTAAGTCCTGGACCGCCCGAAAAATCCCAAAATTTTCTAGATGAAGAGGATGGCGACACGTAGACTATTACCTTTCATACCTTAAACCCCAAAAAATTTGCCAAGATTCACCAGTATCTGTATACCGCATGCAGTCAAGTCAGCTTAGAGACCAAAGAACTCCCTTTTTCTCAAAACAGAATTTTCTTATTTTTCTTTTTAAATAAGTAAGTAGAAAAGGATTAACTCAAAATTATCAAGTACTAAATACTGCTGGAGTGTCTACTTCCTTATGTGGACAAATCCCAACCGAAGTCCAGGGCTTTTGGAAAACACTATCATTTGAAAAATGCTATAACGGTACATCAGTCCAGTGGCCATTCGGTCTTATGGGAAGATTGTACCATTGCACCGAATCTCAATGGGACAAACGCCCAGAAATTTATAATATTTATTTTACCGAATAATTTTCACTATCGCAAGGTATAAAGCTATGAAATCTTAGAGGAGAGACGAGATGGAGTCGTAATCTCCATACCTATAACAGCACCCTACCCATCTACTGCAACGGCAACTAAGTCCTCCCAGCATCCTCAGAGGCGTTTTGGGTATAGGGTCATACCTGGTACGAAAACGTATAAAATGATTGCCCCACTGTGTCTTAAAAATAGCAGTTAATTCATGAAAACAATAGATTATATTTTAAATGGCGCTAGATGGCAGCACTTAACAACCCAGATAGGGGGCGTGCGCGAGGTACTAAGGGAAACTTTCACTGCATCAGACGGCCCAGCACGAACATTTCTACTCCACCATCTCCCCTCTCTAAGTCCTAGACTGAAATAAAGACTGAAAGCAGCTAATAACCATACGGAGAAAATTACCCGATAATTTTGGGTCAACCTACTTCTGTAAAGTAAAAAAAAAAAGTTCCAAAACATTCCCAGGGCAAAAAAAAAAAAAAAAAAAACCGTAAGACGATTCCGAAATATAATGTCGACGGCGGCTAGTCAGGAAAGAAAAAAAAATTGACTGAAAAATGCCGTCACTAGCTGACATAGCGGTGAGAATGGTCAGTTTGCGGTCGAAAGAAACGTCCTGGGAGGTTGGGAAAGATCAGTTCGGACTATTTACGTCAAAAGCTAGCGGAGCGTCACGATCTTGACCCTTCCGGATCGATGGTTGACCGCTAGTCGCCGTCGAAACGAAGCAGATGGTCCTTGGCGATTCTTTCTTTCTTTCTCTCTCTCTCTCTCCTTCGCTCTCCGGCGGCGCTTTTCTTGAGTCGATCGTTCTTCGGCCGGCCTCTTTCGTCCTCATCCCCCCCTCACCCCTTAAAGCTTAAATTGCGGGCCAACACCCCCTTGTCCCCATCGTCTAACCGTACATATACCTTTACTTACCTATAGCTACAAACCAATGTCTTAGCCCCAGAAAAACCGACTCGATTGGGTAGAGAGACGGGTTAGCTAAGGGCGAATATAAGCTTAGACATCGAAATTAGTCTAGGCTTACGTATGATCATAAGTTCATAAGATATGTTCCTACCATAAGTTTGTCAATGGTTACAAACCGGAGCATTGTCATGAAGTGAATGAGGTAGGTCATAGATTCAAGGTAAAGCGACGCCTTATGACTGTGCGCTGTCAAAGGCTTAGTACAGACTAAATAGGAAGATGGAAGTCCCGCTGACGTGAGTTTTCAAGAACCAATGAGATGCTGGTTGTAATTTAGAAGCGGCGGGGATTAACTCCGGACCTACTATACGTTTGGACTGGATATAAAGCTGCTAGAAATGTGGCGCGAATTTATACCTTCTCCCTAATAAACTAGATATCACTTCTTGGTAGTACAGAGTAAATAGGACCTAGATGGAAGTCCTGCAAAACTAACCATCCGAGTGTAGTACTTCAATTCTCGCTGGCCGTTCTGCTAGAACTATATAGCTCGATCTGTAAGTCCATCAGTAGCATTACAAAGTATAGTTAGCGTCAGACTTATGGACGGAACATATCTTATAAACTTATGAACCGTATATGAAATGGAATTTAGCTCCTTGTCCACTGAATTAGAACCAATCTAAGAAAACCTTGTTAAACCCATACATATCTCTACGTCATTACCTTTCTTACTATTGGCTCTATATAGACTGAAGTTTACGGCATCATGAAGAGGAAACTAAATTATTTTGAACTTGGTGTAAGGTAAAAAAAACGATATTTTTTCTTACAAGAGACGTATATCATGAAATATTTGATTTTTTTTTCTTCTAAATTTAATCTTCTTCGGAATCTGGTCAACTCGCGCTGGAGGTTTTTGGGGATGATACCCAATTAAAGGATCATTCTCGCCATAGCTTGTCAGACGCGGTTAAATAAATTGAGTTCGCAAGATATATCCGCGATTTAACAGAGTTCAAGGGACATATAATAATGAAAGTATCAAGGTTCCCACAAAAATTTCAGACTATTCTTTGGGAATTCTTGGGATATTAAATGCAAAATTTTATATCCAAACAATGGCAAATGAACCAACTTCGAAACCTTAGGGCAAGTGCTGCCAGTCATTTGTGACTCGTGCAATTCAACGTCTCTACAAGCTTGTAGAATTCTGTTCGATTCAGTAATTACCATTAAGGGTAAATCGCTAAGGAACTTCGGTGAACAAAAATAAGTGTAGAAAATTCATAGCAAATTAAATTTTTTTTTAAAAAAGTAGCTTATTGTAGTTTTTTTTTTGTTTGTTTTTGTAAATTCCATAAAATCAACAAATCAACATATCTGGGAGAAATTTTCATGAAATTTCGCGGAAAAACAACGTCAGGCGATCTAACAAAGTCTCGTGAAATCTAAAGAAGAATAACACGAATGGAAATTATATTGGAATCACTCAAAATATTTGGCAAAACTAATCTTTTGACCGATATAATAATAATAATTCAACTGACCCAGATCTTAGAATAAAAAAGCCCTCAAAATTACACTGATTAGGCATATAGTATTAGTAAGTATGAACGGGACCATTTTCTTCATCGGATAATCGCATACAAATCGTAACCAATCATTGATAAGAATTGATTGGCTGCTAAATCCAAAATACAGTCGGTATACGTTTCTTTATTTTTAACTTAGATAGAGAAAAAAAAATTTCCTCTCTAAAGTGTACTACCAAGAAGAGATATCTAGTTTATTAGGGAGAAGTTATAAGATGCCTAACTAACATAGTCCCAGTCCCCCTTTCAAAATACAAGGGGGGACGTAAAAGCAGGCCGGGCTATTTCGTTGCCTCTCCTCAGTCGGAGTCCAATCTGAGAGTTTAATTAATTTTATAATTAGGGATACTCCAGATTGGGTGAGGAGTCCAATCTGAGAGCTTTTGATTCATTTTATAATTAGGGATACTCCAGATTGGGTGAGGAGTCCAATCTGAGAGTTCAATTTTATAATCAGGGATGCTCCAGATTGGGTGAGGAGTCCAATGTGAGAGTTTAATTAATTTTATGATTAGGGATACTCCAGATTGGGTGAGGAGTCCAATCTGAGAGTTTAATTAATTTTATAATTAGGGACACTCCAGATTGGGTGAGGAGTCCAATCTGAGAGTTTAATTAATTTTCTAATTAGGGATACTCCAGATTGGGTGAGGAGTCCAATCTGAGAGTTTAATTAATTTTATGATTAGGGATACTCCAGATTGGGTGAGGAGTCCAATCTGAGAGTTTAATTAATTTTCTAATTAGGGATGCTTCAGATTGGGTGAGGAGTCCAATCTGAGAGTTTGATTAATTTTATAATCAGGGATACTCCAGATTGGGTGAGGAGTCCAATCTGAGAGTTTAATTAATTTTATAATTAGGGATGCTCCAGATTGGGTGAGGAGTCCAATGTGAGAGTATAATTAATTTTATGATTAGGGATACTCCAGATTGGGTGAGGAGTCCACTCTGAGAGTTTAATTAATTTTCTAATTAGGGATGCTCCAGATTGGGTGAGGAGTCCAATCTGAGAGTTTGATTAATTTTATAATTAGGGATACTCCAGATTGAGCGAGGAGTCCAATCTGAGAGTTTAATTAATTTTATAATTAGGGATACTCCTGATTGGGTGAGGATTCCAATCTGAGAGTTTAATTAATTTTCTAATTAGGGATACTCCAGATTGGGTGAGGAGTCCAATCTGAGAGTTTAATTAATTTTATAATTAGGGACACTCCAGATTGGGTGAGGAGTCCAATCTGAGAGTTTAATAAATTTTCTAATTAGGGATACTCCAGATTGGGTGAGGAGTCCAATCTGAGAGTTTAATTAATTTTATGATTAGGGATACTCCAGATTGGGTGAGGAGTCCAATCTGAGAGTTTAATTAATTTTATAATTAGGGATACTCCAGATTGGGTGAGGAGTCCAATCTGAGAGTTTAATTAATTTTATAATTAGGGATACTCCAGATTGGGTGAGGAGTCCAATCTGAGAGTTTAATTAATTTTATAATTAGGGATACTCCAGATTGGGTGAGGAGTCCAATCTGAGAGTTTAATTAATTTTATAATTAGGGATACTCCAGATTTGGTGAGGAGTCCAATCTGAGAGTTTAATTAATTTTATAATTAGGCCGGGATACTCCAGATTGGGTGACGAGTCCAATCTGAGAGTTTAATTAATTTTATAATTAGGGATACTCCAGATTGGGTGAGGAGTCCAATCTGAGAGTTTAATTAATTTTATAATTAGGCCGGGATACTCCAGATCGGGTGAGGAGTCCAATCTGAGAGTTTAATTAATTTTATAATTAGTGATACTCCAGATTGGGTGAGGAGTCCAATCTGAGAGTTTAACTAATTTTATAATTAGGGATACTCCAGATTGGGTGAGGAGTCCAATCTGAGAGTTTAATTAATTTTATAATTAGGGATACTCCAGATTGGGTGAGGAGTCCAATCTGAGAGCTTTTGATTCATTTTATAATTAGGGATACTCCAGATTGGGTGAGGAGTCCAATCTGAGAGTTTAATTAATTTTATAATTAGGGATACTCCAGATTGGGTGAGGAGTCCAATCTGAGAGTTTGATTAATATTATAATTAGGGATACTCCAAATTGGGTGAAGAGTCCAATCTGAGAGTTTGATTAATATTATAATTAGGGATACTCCAAATTGGGTGAGGAGTCCAATCTGAGAGTTTAATTAATTTTATAATTAGGGATACTCCAGATTGAGTGAGACTTTTGTGGTTGTAATTTAGAGGCGGGGATTAACTCCGGACCTACGTTTGGACTGGAGATAAAGCTAGAAATGTGGCTAATTTATACCTTCTCCCTAATAAACTAGATATCACTTCTTGGTACTACTAAAAGTCTAAACATATCAACACCCGCCAGTCCTGAGTTCCTGACCCACCAGAAAAAAAAATAAAAAATAAACCTTAAATTCCATTAATAGGTGATTGGGCCGAAGAAAGATGTTAAAATTCTTCGATATTTTCTGGGGTTTTTTTATCCCACCCTCCATGGTAAGTCAAAGAACCCTCAAATTTGAGGTGAAATTCGGTTTCGCGGCTCTTAAAAATTTTCTTATTAGATTGTTAAGTTCGTATTTAAAGACTTTGGATGGGAACGCGATGGGAGGTACAATCCGGAAAAGAAAAAAAAAACTTCGCTAGCAAACCTCGATTTTCCCGAAAATCCTAAATGTCGCCCGTTTAAGATGAGGGTGAAAATAATCGAGAGGCCATTCATTACACACTGTTATACTGAAGTTTACAAGGCCCAATTTTTATTGTTCTAAATATAAGAAGGGGTGACATAAGTAAACAATTTCGATTAAATCGCAATTTATAAATATCTAACGAAGTGAGCTCCATGCACAATTTGGCTGTATGGTTTCGCTAAAAAGACGTTCAAAAATTAAAACGTCACCCAGCAGGATGCATGAACTGCAGATATTTGAGCCACTTTAACCGAATTTCCTGACTTTCTTGAAATTCTTAAAATTCCCTGACCCTTTTTGGCCCATTTTGAAATTCCCTGAATTTTCCAGGTTTTCCCTAACCTGTGGTATACCATTACGTTTTCAGGTCAACTCCCCAAACCAATTTCCCTGATTTTACTGGAATTCTTAAAATTCCTTGTCCTTTATAGCCCATTTTGAAATTTCCTTACTTTTCCAGGTTTTCCCTAACCTGTGGTACCATTACGTTTTCAGGTCTACGCCCCTAACCAATTTCCCTGACTTTGTTCTAATTCCTAAAATTTTTGATCCACTTTGAAATTCCCTTACTTTTTCAGGTATTCCCTAACCCGTGGCACCATTACGTACTCAGCTCAACACCCCTAACAAATTTCCCTCACTTTGTTAAAATTCTTAAAATTCTCTTACCCTTAATGACCCAGTTTGAAATCCCCTGAATTTTTAGATATTCCCAAACATGTGGCAACCCTGCCAAATGCTACGTTATCAGCTCAACGCCCCTAACCAACTCCATAGTAAGTAACCTCACTAAGTTGTTAGCTCCTCGAAAAGAAGCATCTAGAAAGCTCAGAAAAATGAGAAGGTAATTTCCAAATGGAGCTGGGTGAGTGAGAGAGAGAGCCTTCTCTAACCACCACCGTGACTAATTTTGCGCACTATACTTAAAAAGACGGTACACCAGTGGCTGGGGCTTACTTACGTTACGTGTACAAGCTATCGTATTATACCTTACAATTTAATGAAATCCTCAAAGTCGCGGATTGATTCCCGGTGCAGCTTGTAATGAGCCGTGATAATCTTCTCTACCTTTAATCACCTGAGAATTTTAAGAATCCGATATTTCAGCTCGTTTCCAAGGGGGTACCGTCGTGATTATTTGCAAAATGTCGAAAACTATAGCCCTAAACCCTTTTAATTTATTGTATATTTTTAATGATTTATAACTCAAGTTTATACCGCGTTTTTATAATCATCAAGGTTAATTACAATTAACGAGTTCATTACCGATAATGAATGGCCATGCACATCTGTGCGAGTTTTGACTTTTTGCAGGGAAAAGTGTTGCCGCAGTCATTTGTATCTCGTGTAATTCAATTCAACCGCTATCTACAACAGAACAGACTGAAAAGCTTGTAGTATTCGGTTCGATTCAGTAATTATCATTCAGTTCCGAACCTGAATGATGCAAGAGATGCGCTAATAACAAATAACTGGCAGCCTGTTAAAGCGCGGTTAAAGTTAAGAAACGGGTGGGGATGAAATTTCACTAGCCCCTTTAATGGTCACTATCTATAGAATCAATCATAAGTTTATAAGATATGTTCCATCCATAAGTATGACACTACCTATACTTCGTAATGCTACTGAGAGACTTACAGCTCGAGCTAGTTCTAGCAGAACGACAAGCGAGAATTGATTATCTACACTCGGTTAATTAATTTTGCAGGACTTCCATCTAGGTCCTATTTAGTCTGCATTACTAAGCCTTTGAAAGCGCCTCACCAGGAGTCGCTTTACCTCGAATCTATGACCTACCTCACTCACTTTATGACAAGCTCCAGTTTGTAACCAGTGACAAACTTATGGGAAACATAGCTTACCCTAGTATGATACTAGGTAAGGTAAATAGAGCAAAATATTTAATGATCTGTTTAGTATCTCTGAGAGTTTTCATACACACTCAAAAGTACCTAGTTCTTGTATGCCTCAGAAGGTTTTTTTCACTTTATGACAAGCTCCAGTTTGTAACCAATGACAAACTTATCAGTGGAACATATCTTAGGCAGCAATACTGTTGACTTGAAATAAAATCAACATTTTCCCTGACCTGGATGCTGGATCAAACCTTAATTCATTTTAATAATAATCTCACCTACAGGTGGTGAATATCTAAGGTATACAAATGGGGGCGAAACAAAAGGCGAGCGGCGCCAAGAAACTTCGGAAGAAAACTGTTCCCCAAACAAACAAGAGATATAAAGAGGAGAGACAGGATGAAATGAGAGAGGCTATTATATATCGGGTGTATTTTTCAACGCGTACGACAAGTGAAGAAAAAGAGCGGGAAAAAAAGTTGATGGAAGAAATAAACAAGGGCAGACAAGGAGAAGATTCCTCGGTGTCCTCCCAAATAACACACACACAGTGACGTATCTCTTCCCAAAATTCCCACCCCTCAGGGTAAATTCGAGTAAAGGAAGGACTAGCTAATATATTTCTGCCCCGAAAAGTTTTTGAGTATTTGTAAAAGATAGGCCCGGAACACGGTAAGGTCCACCATGACACGAAAGAGACTAAAGAAAGATTCCACCCACCGTGCCCACATATATTTCCAAGACGCACCCAATAGGCCACCCACTGGACTGATGTACGAAGTCATTCGTGTCAGATATGGTCTATACTAACTTATATCCTGAGCCATATCTATTATTCTCTGTTATGTCCGATAAGACAGAGCTAATACGTTATAAGGTAGTCGAAGTTATCTGGATGACCTGGGATAAACAAACTACCTGGACAAATTACTCAAAATCTCGTGAAATGTTTGGTGAATATGTTAATTAGCGTTTCACGAAATTTGAGACTATCTCGTGAAATACCTGAAAACAAACAACAAACAAAGGAAATTCCCTCAGGCTTTTTGGCGCCTGCGCTGTAGTCTCTATGGTATCACGAGACTGCGCAGAGACAGCAATGTATCAACCCCATTCTACGTCCCAATACTGAGGGTTGCCTACCAACCAACTTATCCCTGGCCTCGATATATTACTTCAAATAATCAGCTTCTAGAAAAAACACAACAATTCCTATAGCATTCAATGACAGAACACTTGGAGAATAGGGCGCCCATTTCTCCCGCCAAATCTGATCCCAGATTACACACCAAGACACACGTGATTCCCGCAATTCCACCTGTAAACCGCGAGCGCACGCGGCGCCAGTGGGGGGTTACGAACGAATTTTTCAATAGGTCTCCAAGTTTAAGGAGTCTAAAAGAGATTTTACGCTTGTCTTTTTCGTTGAAAGAAATTATATTTGATTCCTTATGAAACGAAACCGCAGTTCAAAACTAAAAAAATAAAACTTGAACCGAGGAGAGAGCTAAAAGCCATTGCAGTCTCCGCATCGTGACACTTGGATTTGTCTTAAATACATTATACAGGGTGTTTCAAAAAGGGATGGTGGTATAGTACACTGAAGTACAATGGGATGGTTTTATGGGAAACCGATTTTGAGTCGAAAATGTATGGAGGAGAAGGCCAGGCTACCTAGAGGACAAAATGCAGAGAGGGGTTTCTGTCCTCGCTCCAGGTAGCCCGTCCTCCTGGTGTAAATGGTATGAATCCTCCATATGTGTAAACTATATCTATTTCAACTTCTACGGAATCTTGCCCTAAGAAGGCAAGTACCGTTTACTAGTTACGATGAGAGTGTTTAACGGATGACCCCCTTAAATTTAATTTAACTAGAAATCATAGTGTGTTCAGTTTCATACTTAAACATAAGGAGTCATACGTAAAACAATTAAATCATCATACGTTGTTCAGAATCACGATGTTCCTTGTGGGGACATAATTTCGGCTCAAAATTGATTGATTTCCCATAGAACCATCCCACTCATGTACGACGTCGGTCCCATAATTACAATTCCTTTTTGGGGAACACCCTGTACAGACGTAGGAGCGATGTTAGAGTGCTTAAAGAAGGTTGTAGAAGTGAAGGAAAGGGGATCGTATAAATATTAAACGCGTAATCTGGCTGGTATTTAAAATAAAAGGTCGACAGATGATGGATTGGGTGTTGATATATTCCGGGATTTTTAGAAATAAAAATCGTGCTTTTCTTATTTGTTTCATCGCGGCGAAGGAAAATTGTAAATCCGGGAAAAAAGGGTGTATGTACTTTAAATTTGTTTCGTAAGAAAATGAATAAGATTTCAAGGGCGGATATCTCTTTAAGTTAAATAATAAATAAAAGCTTATTCCGAATTTTGTTAACAATTTATTTAACTTGACCTTTGTATAGTTTAAAAATGGGGTATTAATGATATATTTGCGATGGATATGCGGAGGATTGTTATAGAAATTCAATTGGTCATTTTTATCAAAATTTGGCGTGCGCAAAAATAATTTTAAAATGTTGAGTGATACGTGTTTTTATTGTGAATTTAGTGGTAAAATCTCGTGAAATCAGCCAAGGGAGTCTGGTGAAATCTTCCAATGGAATCTAGTGATATCTGACAAGGAAGTCTGTTGAAATCTGACAAGGGCGTCAGGTGAAATCTGACAAGGGCGTCAGGTGAAATCTTCCAATGGAATCTAGTGATATCTGACAAGGAAGTCTGTTGAAATCTTCCAATGGAATCTAGTGAAATCTGACAAGGGAGTCTGGTGAAATCTTCCAATGGAATCTAGTGAAATCTGACAAGGGAGTCTGGTGAAATCTTCCAATGGAATCTAGTGAAATCTGACAATGGAATCTAGTGACATCTGACAAGGGAACCTCGTGAAATCAACCAAGGAAATCTCGTAAAATCTGAGCATATATTTCAGGGAATGCTCAAATCTCAAGAAATCTAATTAAATCTCGTAAAATTATGGAAAATACTACAAAATATTTCGGGGAAATTCCACGTAAAAATGCAAAATATCAAAAAAATTAAAACCCCTAAATTTCATACTGAACCAGGCGGCATAAAAACTAAAGTTAAAAAACCCCTTTAACATTCTAACAATCCACGTATAAAGAAGCAAGGGTCAAGGATAATATTTAGCACAAAATCCGAAAGGAAACCATCAATTACTTCTTCACAGAAAAACAAAACTAAACAAAGCCATTCTTAAATTAACATACATTAATAACCTCAAACGTAACCAAAAGAGGCCCTTATACCTGTCCTTAATTTCCAAAAAAAATAAAAAATAAAAAACCCAAAAAAATTAAAACGAAACCCCACCTAGTTAAAAACAATTAAGGATCTTCAAATTAACTCGTTTTGTTCAAGCTAAAAATAGAAAATAGTAATAATAATAATAATAATAATAATATTCCTTCAGGCATGCTAATTAGTTTTCATCGTTTACATAGACACTCCTCTAGTCTTCGCAAATTAAAAAAAATCACAAATTAAAAAAGGGACAACAAACAAGCTAAGGGGTTCGTGCAAAGCGATCCCATATGGTTCCTTGCATCTCAGCGAAAAGAGAAAATGAAAGAAAGGTTAGCATAGAAGAAAAACTAATGAAGGCAAAAAAAAAAATTAATATCAATTTAGAAATCTGTCAAGAAGTTTCATCGTCATCATCTTTCTTCGCCTTTTAACTTTGTTTCCAATCTTAGAAAGGTGGTTCTCGATGTTATATACCCTATAGAAATGAGGTACCTTCCAAGACTGCGATATTCTACATACATCAGCCACCCATGCACCATACCGTGTATATTAAACGCTATATTTCCCTTCTTCTTTCATTTCTCTGCCTTTTTTCTTTTTATATATTTTAACCGTAAAAATGGCCCCGAAGCGAGCACATTGCCAGAAGATTAACTATCTAATGGTTAAAACATGACGTGTAAGTTTCTATAACGAGGGGTTGGATACTTGTAACGTGAAATAGTAAATTTTTTGGTTTCAATCAATGTGGTCATTATTGACCTTTCGATCGGATAACCAAGAAACTATATCTAGTTTATTAGGGAGAAGGTATAAGTCGCCATAGTCCCAGTCCCCCCTTTCAAAATGCAAGGGGGGGGGCGTAAAAGGAGGCCGGGCTATTTTGTCTCTCCTCAGTCGGAAAATATGACTGTAATTTTCGTCATTCGCGTCGCGCTGACGTGAGTTTTCAAGAACCAATGAAATGCTGGTTGTAATTTAGAGGCGGCGGGGATTAACTCCGGACCTACTATACGTTTGGATTGGAGATAACGCTGCTGGAAATGTGGCGAATTTATACCTTCTCTCCAGTAAACTAAATATCGCTTCTTGAACCCATATAATACTTGAAAATGTATCTAACACTACTACTTAAAAATATAGTTCTTGAAAAGTCATCCCAAAATCTTCACCTATAACTAAAATCTGCAGATACAACTTACAAGTGGCCAATCCCTCGCATTTCCCGGCCGTTATCTGCCCCCCCCCAAAAAAAGAAAGAAAAAAGAACATAGCACCAACTTAGTAAATTAAAAAACATAATACAGTCCATCCAGTATATGCAACAAACACGGTAAACCGCGCCTCCTTTCTTTCTTTATGTTGTATTGTATAATGAATAAACGAAATATTACTCCGCGGAGTCTTTCTTGGGACAAAAAGAAAGAAAATTAACATTCTTTTCAGGTTCATACGCGGAATGACCCTTAAAAATGGTCGTAAATCTCGAGAACGAGCCCGGACTTAATTAAGTACTTTACTGTTAAACCGTATTTAAAAATCCAGTCTCGTAAAAGGTGAAAAATATATATATACGTAAAGTCACGTGACGTATCCATGACAGAAAGAATTTCCCGCGTATAATTTGATGAAACCAGGGATAGATTTAATTTTAGAAATAGGAATGGAGAACGGTTAGTATTTACTTATAGCCCAATAAAGAGCCCCTCCCTCCAATACGTAACGAAAGGTTTAAATTATCTTATTGGCTCACTTTAACTACGTTTTGATGACGTTGCTGACGGGGAGGGCGAAAAATACGTAATTCCTTTTTACCTCTGTCTCTATGACCCGCCTCTTATTTCATACCCCCCGTCCCGTGGAAGGGGGTCCGGGGCTTTGACGCGCGCCCAGATTACTCTGTTCTCCATTCCTACTTCTAAAATTAAATCTATGCCTGATGAAATATTTCGCGCCAAATAACATATATGTTTTATATATTTTAACAAAATAGCGCTTATAAAAACTGATAAACACAATTAGTGTTTGTTTTGATGGTTCTATGGGAAATCAACTTTGAGTTGACAATGTAACTTACTTAATTCTATGACCGAAACAAATTATGATTAGTGTTTTAGGGATAACCCTTCAATAATAACTAGTAAACTACGACCTTCTAAGGCCAAAACGTCATAGAAATTACACATTTTCGCCTCAAAATTGATATCACATGGAACCATTCCACTGTAACAAGTTTGTAAGTTGCAGAAAAGGGCTATTTATCGTTAGCCTTAAATTTAAGTCGTACCAATTGGTTACAGCAATCACGTCTTCCATTAATAGGAGACATGGTTATCTGAACAATGGCCCTTCATTACCACAGTCTCGTATCTTAATTAAGGTGAAACACGCTGCAGTTTACTATTAAATTAATTCGAATTTCTCTAGCAATAGACTATTCCATAAATTCAATCAGAGAAGTTCAAACACTACAGCCTCGCCGTCTGACGTTGCCTATAGAGAGCTTTCAGTTGGAGTCTCGTGACATAATTTACGCTACCATATTGGTGGGTTTAAAGCAGTAATGAAGCTGAGACCACCCTTTATGGCTACCAGAAGTTCCGGAACAGCGGTAAGACTTGGGAGGGTGTGAAAGCTCTCTATTGGTTGGCACCAGGGAAATAACCTAAGATGGCCACCTCTCTCGCCCCATAGTGGTGTTGGAACACCTCTCTGCAAGTAATTAATGGAATTATCTATAGACTCCCTTATCTTTGATTAGTTAGGATGTACGGGCCTTTTTGCCCCACACCTCTTTATCCTCCTAATTGAGGCCCCTATGAGTCAAAGCCCAGCAGCGTCATGGATAAAATATATTTGGGGGTGGTCGCGGGTTGGTCCCACACTCATTTATTCCCCAGGTTTCTATTTTTATTTTACCCCTTTTTTCATTCATTCATTATTCTTTTCTTTTTATATCTATCCATGCATCCTTTAGTTTATTTTAAAATTAAAAAATATGGGATGTAGGCCTAGATAATTAAAAGGAAGATGAACGAAACGCGAGGAGCGAGTGTATATATGGAATACGAAAAAAAATCGATTTTGTTTGCTGCCACGCCTGGAATCACATTAATAAAGCCTCATATCAAATGCGTTCAGCTAACCTAACCCTCGTTGCTCGACTTGGTGTTTCATATAGTTATATTATAGAAGAAATTAACTAATTAATAGATCCTGTTCAAAGGGGGACCGCATTCAGTATATAGTCTGAAGGTATTTGGATGCAAAGACGTTAAATAGGGCTTGGTTTGAAGCCACATTTAACATCTTTGTTGTTAACATACCTATCAATGTTGCGTTAGGGAGGGTGAAAAGAAAAATCAAGTGATTGTTTTTTTTAATCGAATCTTTTACCACTAATTATAAGACCAATCTGCATATAGTGAAACATCCAGGAAGTATATAGCCCTACCTCTGAATGATTTTAAAATCAAATTAGTTTCAGATTTCATGGATAATTTAAAATTTGCACCTGCGACCAATCGCGTTGTTTAAAAAAATTCACGTGGCACGCTGTATGGAAATTTGGCGCGAGATTTGATTATAAAAATTGCGCGCAATATGACTGACAATAAAGGCGCGAGATATATAGCGCGTGCCACGTGAATTTTGTTAAAACAAGAAGGCATGGCGTTACGCGATTGGTCGTTGGAGAAGGTGCAAATTTCAATTCATCATTAGCAGAAATCTCAAACTGGAATTTCAATTTTAAAATCACTCCGAGGTATAGCCCTATATTCCCCAAATATTTCACTGCATGCAAATTGATCTTATAATTAGTAGAAGAAGTTCCTAAATTCTTATTTTTATTCTAATTTATTTTGTTGTTTGTTTTATTTAATGTTATTATGCTTTTGGGTGGTTTGCACACAAGCCGACTTGGCCTAGCGACCCGATTCCTCAGTTCGAAAGAAAAATAAATAAATAAATATATAAAAAATCACTTAAATTTAAGGGCAAATTGTTGGCAATTCTGTCAAAAGCCATTTATACCCAAAAAAATATACAATATAATAAAAATTGCCACAAAAATTATTGTATAGAAGAAAAACAAACTTGGACATTAAACCATACACTCAGTAAGATCGTCATACATTTTGAAAGACGCTTACATATATATATATATACATCCTAAGTATCAAATGCCTAAATATAACGCGATATCATAATATAAAACATTCCGGTACCGCTCTTAATGTTTACGAAAAACAAAAAGAGAAAAGCATATTTACCAACCAACCCATACCCAAGTGTCTTAGAGTCACGCGAATGAAGAGTTAAATCTTTGAGAATAACAGCTTGCATGGGCGCCCAACCCATTAACCCAAAAAAGAACCAAAGACAATGCCATCATGGGCACACATATCCTTATTTAAGATACAGTTCAAAGGTGTAACAAAAAAGAAAAAGAGCTCGGAAACAATAAGAAGTCTGAGTAGAGTGGACTCTAGCCTCTCCACTTTGAGCCTTTGGCGTCGGTCGCATCTCGACTCTCTTAACATTTTTCTTACAAGGGGGATGCATTTTAGGTGAAATTTAGGCTTAAGAAAATACGCGAGAATAGTAATTATACTTATTAAGATAACGAAAGTAGAAGCATGGTCACTATAACATAATTTTCGGTGGGGAGAAGTTGACCTTTACAATTAAGCGAAGCCACCTCTCCTCCTTCAAATTGATGACGTAAAAGGTGAAAGTTCAGCGCTCCCCCCAAACACCCACCCTCGCGGCCCTGTCGTATCGTGATCAAAAACATCTCATTTCTTCTTGTATTTTTAGGAGGAGATTATAATAATTAAAATGATTAAAGAGAAGGTGAAATATCAATTGATTTGTAGCGATGATTACTGAATGTTCAACAACTTTTCAAGGTGAACAATTAAAAACAACTGTAACTGGTCAATTAAAAGGAACAGATTTAAACTAACTAAACTAAGGGTAAAATAAACTCAATTTAACTAAAGCTGATCACGTGTGAGAAACACGTGAGTACGAGCGGTACAAGCTATAGAAAGTGAGCTACAATGGAATTAAGCCACGATACGGCATCAATTTTAAAACAAAACTCGAAGAAAATATACACTATGCCAAACACTGCAAAACTCGAAGAGACTAAAGTTGACAGGTAAACACTATATACTTATCCAGCGCCTATATATAAACATAAATATATATATTTCATCTTAAAAAATTAAACGTTTATGTCAGCATATTCCTTTAAACATCCTCAACAGTATTCGTTAAATATCTCCAAAGTAAGTGAAGACGAATAAGGGGGGAAGAGGGGTACCCTGGACGAAATTTAAGGTAAGAAAATGATCGTGGCCATGGGTGTGGTAATTAGGTAGGCGCGACATTAGTGGTCTCTCACTATAAGGTGCCGTTATTAAAAAAAAAAACATCTCAAGGAAATAATCTACCACTAGTTCCCTAAAGTATGAGGTAACAACGAATTACGGTAGAAGAATGGACTTAAGCGAGAGAGTATAGTCCCTCGGAATTTCGTAGGGCAATTCAGTTCAATTTCATAAGATACGTTATGACACTTCCTATACTTCGTAATGGTGGAGACTTACAGCTCGAGCTAGTTCTAGCATATGAACGACAAGCCAGAATTGAAGTACTACACTCGGTTGGTTAGTTTTGCAGGACTTCCATCTAGGTCCTATTTAGTCTGCATTACTAAGCCTTTGACAGCGCCAAAACCAGCGTACAGACTAAATAGGAAGACGGACTGCAAAACTAACTGAGTGTAGTACTTCAATTCTCGCTTGTCGTTGTCGAACTAGCTCGAGCTGTAAGTCTCCAATATTACCAGAAGTAAGATGAGACTAGAAGTAAAGAGCTCTAGCATTGGTAGTAGATCCTGGCTCTAGTGAACAAATTTGAGGATTTTATGCCGCTTCCCTCGTGTCTACACTAGAGAGAGAGAAAAAATTGGTCGAGCTCCAAAAAATTTCCTACCCCCTTCCCCTCAACCTAAAGCCGCGGAACACGGACGCGTCTGCTTGAATCTAGTTGGGCCGTCTACCGCCACGAGCCTCTCACGTTTTGGAGGGAAAATTCAGAAACCGCTACTAGAGGGCCAACCGTTCGTGTGTTATCAAGGATATTCACTTTCGCCAAGTGAAGAATTTGGTTAGCTCAGTAATTTTAGTCTCATCTTACTTCTGATATTACGAAGTACAGGTAGTGTCATACTTATCATGTAACATATCTTATAAACTTATGCCCTAAATCAAGCTTCTATTAGGTTCCATTGCAACCCATGACTTTCTCAGGACCTACAGAAGCGAAACCAGCGATTTACGAAATCGATAACGGGCGAGAATCCCGTTAATGTTCTTTTAAAAGTTATACGTCGGGATGGATGTATATAGACGTGGGGGTTTGATAAGGGTCCATCCATTTTCTCGCCATTTAGCTATATAGGGACCGTTAATTCTTTTAAACGCATTTAGTGTACGTAATAGGTGCGTGGGGTAAACAGTTTTTAAGTCAAAACGATTTAATTGTCAGGTTAAGAGACGGGTATTTAGGGGCCCAAAAATGGGGTCAAAATCTCATCACGATATAGTTCGAAGTCATGGGATAATTGTATATAGTACACGATTCCGAGTGTTTATAATTAAGGGACCCCAGTTTTTTTAACAAAATTGGCGCGACTGCACGGCTATTATAGTATTTCAACACTGTATGTACATTTCTTAACTGTATACTTAGAAAGAAAAGAGAAAAAAAACGTTAAACGCTCTTAAATAGACGGTAAATTATTTGATAAATTGTTTTTAGCGTTAAATGGTTTAGCGCGTAAGTGGACAAGAAATAAAGTCTCCCAAAAATTCGCAGATAATTTATTTTTCGCTGAAAACACCGAAGAAAAATTAAATAATTTCCCTAAACTTCAATTAAATTCACAAATCCTATATACAGGGTGTTTTTGATAAGTCTGCATGCATAAATTAAGGGAGATCATGTTCTTTGGGAAATCGATTTAGAGTCGAAAATGTAACTTCTATCTCCATTTTGCCACAAGGGCCACTGTTTTCGAGTTGAGATTTGAGTATTTTACGGATGATCCCTTAAATTTAATTCAGAAATTGAAAAACAGTGATTTCTAATTTAATTAAGGGGTCATCCCTAAAACACCATTAAAATCATAACTCTAAAACAGTGTCCTTTGAGGAAAAATGGAGATAGAAGTTACATTTTCGTCTCAAAATCTATTTCGCAAAGAACATCCCCCTTAATTTATGCATGCAGACTTATCATAAACACCCTGTATACTCGAAGTATTCAAAGTCAACCTCATTTCACTATCCCTTTTGCTTTTAGCGACTATACTATTATGTCTTTAAACATTAACAGCCCCCAAAATTTAAGAATACAACACCCCCCCTCCCAAATCACAATTTCATCGCGATTAATTTATGGTTTACAAAGTAAAAATTACACACAAACAATTCCGCCCCTTCCAAAATAATGTAAGCCTTTGACCACTCATCTGGTCAGCTATAGTACAAAATAGCGTCGCTGGCACCTAGGGTCGCCGCGCTTATTAAGCATAATAGAACGTGGCTTTTACCTTTGACAGCGGCTATGGTCCTGTCCAAGGTGGTCAAACTCAATCGTAGTAAACTTGAGCTGAGTCGAAGTCTCCCGTTGCCTCCTTGCTTGACCATAAAGATTCTAGTGTCCTTTTCGCGTACGTCACTAACGCAAAGATTAGGGTCACCAAATCCTTCAACAATGACTGTGTTTTCGGCTAAATTACGGTCACCTTTCAAGACTCTCTTGACCCTAACGGCGCCACGGTAAATTCGATCCGAATGGCTTCTAGCGCCCCTTCTAATCACGTCGTTGTTACGACCAGACCTAAAGAGAAAGAAAATTAAGAATAAATATTTACCCTAAAAAGAATAGAAAAGAAGGATGGGGTTAAAAGGGTTAAAAACAATCTCGTAATTCTTTTGATAAAGAATAACCGGTAGACACTCTTTGTTTAACTATCTCACGTTTTTCTTTCTTTCTCGGGTTACTGAAAATTAGCCAGGCTTTATACGACTTATTTGTTTGAAGTAGACATAGCCATAAATGAAGGCGAAATTCGGGAGCTAAAAGATATGACTCGCAATGTTCACATCATCATGCAGAGCTAGCCCCACGATAATAAAATAAATTCTGTGGACAAAGGAGCGCGGTTTAATTTTTAATAGGGATGTCACCTTAGCTTAGCTAAACACGTTTAATTATAAAAGGCTATTAAATGTTAATTTGAATTCATGTGAAAATATTATCATAGACAGCTAAAATCTAATTTAATTTAAACAAAAAGTCTAAATATTCAAAAACGAACGTTAAGCGTATTTCAAACAACTACTTGAAAACCCAAGCCTATAGATAGTTTTCACACATGGAGGATTCATACCATTTACACCAGGAGTCCGGGCTATCTGGAGGACAAAAACCCGTCTGCTTTTGTCCTCCAGATAGCCCGGCTTCCAGGTGTAAATGGTATGAATCCTCCATGTGCGTAAACTATCTATTTTAAAAGATAAACATATAAATGGCTAAGAATTTCTACCTAGCCCTATTTCAAACAATATACATACATTTCTATGTATGTATTTTAAACAATACATATAAATGTCTAAGCCTATTTCAAACAACATACGTAAACTTCTAAGCCTACTTCAAACAATATACCCAAATTTCTAAGCCAATTTAAAACAATATACCCAAATTTCTAAGCCTATTTCGAAAAATATACCCAAATTTCTAAGCCAATTTCAAACAATATACCCAAATTTCTAAGCCAATTTCAAACAATATAGATAAATGTCCAAGCCTTTTCCCTTTTTCAAACAATAAATATAAATTTCTAAGCCTATTTAAACCAATATACCCAAATTTCTAAGCCAATTTCAAACAACTTAACTTAGAGCAATTAAAACACCCTTAAAAATTCAATTTAATTATTTATTTTAAATGACCAATTAGGCTCTATAGACTCTATATATAAACAATATTCACCTGACAAAAACCGGGGCCGGTTTATAAACTCTTTCTACAGTCCCGGTAAAAACCATATTAGCCGTTTCCTCCTCTTTTTCCAAAACTTCGGCCGAATTTAAAAGATCATCTTTCTTACAAGGCATACCGTTTGACCTTCGAAAACGTCCGTTGACCCCGGACGGACAACAATACAGTACAAAAATCGCAACCATCAAGATCACTTTACCGAACAAGAGAGGTGCCATGATTTCGCGCCTTCTCTGACAATAAAAACCGCGAAAAAACATCTCCGTATACGCACACTTTGCTCTGCTCAAAAACCCGCGGTAGGCAAATCCAAGATGAGTTTCATGATAGCAGCTTGGCCCGAAAGATTCACAAACACAAGAACAACAACAAAATCAAAATCAAATAAAAGTTTATAGATGGGTCAAACAACAAACACAATTTTGGTGATAAAACGTTTCCTTGGCTAAAGTTGTGGAATCTTGGCTATTTTTTGTTCTCTCCAAAAACCTCCAACTTCCCTTTAAAAATTTTAAAGACAATAAATTACGTTCAAATTACGACTTCGTGACTTTATCCGTAGCGAATGCGTGGAAGATCGCGCCAAAAATAAGCCGGGGAAACTAATAAAAAGGCGCCAACCAAACTTAAAACCTATCAAAATAATCCGGGTTTGTTTTCCCTAAAACCGTTATATTTTATCAGTTTTAAGAAATCTAAACCAAAAGCAAAATAACTCCCGATTATATATGGCGGGAAAAATATCAGATATAGCGCGAAATAAATTCCTGACCACGTGCGCCGCCGCGTAGGTACAAAGCCCGCCAAAAATAAAAAATAAAATAAAATCACAAATCACTCGCGCTATACTTATCTAAATTAAGTTTTAATCATGAAACAATCAAAATAACGCGACTGTCAGTGAACTCGTGGTAGCCTGCGTGAGAAAAAGGTGACCGATTGGTACCAGATTTTAGCAACTTTTGAAACTTCAAACTATTTTTCAGACGAGCTCGAATAGAGAGAGAGAGAGATGTATTAGTTAGGGGGGCAAGTAACTTTTCTTCGGAGATTCCAGTGAAACCGAAAAAAAATAACGTTTAAGAAGCAAAAGAGGCGTATATAGTATAAATATCGGCCTTGGTTGCTTCGTCTTATCTTCGAGAAAAGGGGGGTTATGGTTATAGACGTTTTAAAAGAGCTACCCTGATTGGCAAGTGGTCTATTGGTGTGGTTGCCCCGGTGAAGTTTCCCATAGGGGTTGAACACTGAACCAAATCTCGGGTACACCTGATTTTCATTGATAGCAAGGACTGGGTCGTTTTTGGGGATGTGATGTCGCCATTTCAGGCCAGGGTTCGTACAACTTTTGGAAAGCTTATTTCCCTGAGTTTCCCACGTTTTTCCCATATATTTCCAGGTTTTTCCCATATATGGAGTAATAACAAAGGGAAGGGTTTTTATAGTTCAAGCAACCCCTACAGAGCAAACTTACTCAAACCTCTCAAATTTCTCTGACTAGGCAGAGTCCATTTGATGACCTTCGACCAATATTTTGAATTGTTCGACGCGTAGTTTGATAAACATAATGAAATCCCTAACTTAACATTGACCTATCATCCATTTTATAAGTTCCTGACAATCTATACTAAATTTATCATAGGCGGGTGTCTGACGTCATTTTTAACCAAATAACGCAAAAAGCACATGGACGTAACAAAGCGAGCGACAAAAGACACATTATAATAAAACGTGTACTTACATTTTAACGACGATCGAATCCGAAGATGGTGAAAAATGTCAGAACAGAAAAACGCGCACAAACACGATGCTAACCTATCACCGCGAAAAGTTCACAAAGCTAAACTTGCTATCAAAAACTAACCCGTGACGCGACTTGTGTCTATTTTTTTAACAGTTTGGGAAAGCGATTGACGCATTTTGACGTTCAGTAGAAAGTTCACGATAAACAGTTTGTAGGCTTCCCGCCAAGCTCCAGGTAGGACCGTAATAAACTTGATAGGTGACATGATGATCACGTTACTTCCAGATGTGCCCGTTTTAGGGATAGGGACTATGGGACGCTGCATGGGCTTTTACCTGAAAGTTTGTTAATGCGCGCGCAACATTTTGGTAACAACTCGCCTTGCGGACTATAGGACGCAGCGCTCTGACTTGACAGCTGGGAAAGGGACTAAGGGACGCTGCGCTCTGACCTGACAGCTGGGAAAGGGACTATGGGACGCTGCGCTCTGACCTGACAGCTGCAGGGCTGATACTCAGAGCTCGCCTGAATTTTAGTTGAAATAGTAACCAACTACTTTGAAAAAAGTAACCAAATAGTAACTAAAGAGTAACTAAATAGTAATTTAATAGTAACTTAATTTAAATATTTAACATGCGCAATTGAAGTAAAACTCAGTTTAAAATTGTACACACAGGTGTTTAATACTTTAGGGTAGAAATACACTACTTTCTTTTGACATAAAACCTTTACAAGGCTTAGAAAGCATAAAACAACCGCCTGACTGTCAATAAAAAACTCCAAAGCAAAATGAGTTAAAAAAAACAATTAAATTGACACTGCCCCTAACCAGGGCTGCGTTCAGCAGAGCTCACCAAGCAAGACAGCGTATTTTGGGAAACTTTTACCGGTGAGCTCTGTCGTCATAATGACGTCATAGCTTGCTGAACGCTTTTTCTAAGTCATCGGTGTTTTAAAAATGACGGTAGCGCAATAAAGCGTTCAAGGTACCAAGGTTAACAAAACTTGTATGAAAACCTATTTATAGAGATAAATTAGAACAACTTAATAATTAAAATTAGAAAGACTAACATATCTATTAAAATTCTCGCGTGATCAGCTAGTTTCACGGCAATTAAATAGGTAGTCCCACCAGAATCTGCAAGAGCTATTTGTAATAATTTCTCCATGTTTTTCACAAAGCTGAGAACTACGCGTTTTACGTCACGCGATCCAAAAAACTGACTATTTTCTTTGGTGACCGCGCTGGCTCAGCGCTGAGCAGCGTGATGTCAAAGTCCAAAAACAAAATCCGTTCAGTAGGACACAGCTAAAAGCGCTGACTCAGCGCTGAGTTTTTTCACCCTTCATTCACTCGGAAATTATAAGGAAAACATATTTTTTTAAGATATGGCCTGTCAAATTTTAAATTAATCAACTTTTAGTAACCAAAATTCAAAAAGAGTAACTTTAAGTAACCAATTTCAAAAATAGTAACTTTTAGTGAAAAAAGTGACTCAGTATCAGCCCTGCAGCTGGGAAAGGGACTAAGGGACGCTGCGCTCTGACCTGACAGCTGGGAAAGGGACTATGGGACGCTGCGCTCTGACCTGACAGCTGGGAAAGGGACTATGGGACGCGGCGCTCTGACCTTAAAGTTTGCTTATTCGCGCGCCAACTATGTACTCACCCACTATTTTTGGCTTCCCGATGAACTCGAAGATAACCGTAATTCGCGTCAAGTTGAAATGTAACCGCACCACAAAAGTCAAAGTTCACGCAAAGTTTAAGCAACCCGATATAAAAATACCGCGGAAAACAAACGCGTTCGGGAACCATAGTGACGTTATTTCAGATGTTTAGAATAGTACGGTTTGGTTCCCGCGATCCTCCGTGCAGCTCGGTTTTGCACTAGACCGCCCAAAACTTGATCCCTCGCTGATGACCAAACGTGATCCTTCCAATAAATGTCCATCGTGACGTCATTCAGTCCAAAAAACCGACCTAAAATTAAAATAATTACATTAAATTAAAGTAAATACGCTAATAGTGAATACATAATCAGGGTTCATACAACTTTTGGAAAACCGATTTCCCTGAGATTTCCAGGTTGTTTTTTTTCATATTTGGAGTACAAGGGGAGTGGTTCTTTTATAGTTGAAGCAACCCCTTCAGATCAAACTTAGTCAAACCTCACAAATTTCCCTGAATTTTACTAAAAATCCCCAAGTTTTTGTCAACTATTTATTTCCCTAAGTTTTTCAGGTTTGTATGAACCCTGTTCTAGCCCACAACATCGGGTGAGGGGGGTCAAATAAGGGGATAAAAAGCCAACATCAATTTACATCATTGTCAGGGAAAAATTTGCTTTCGAGTAAAATGAAATTGGATAGGTCGAGTTACTGAAGTCCTTGATTCAAGGATGAAATAATTTTAAGTGAAAATCTCGATTTTTTTCTTTTCTTTTTAAGTTTTTCCCCTTAAAATGTTTTCAGGAATTTAGTGGGGTATCAAAATAATATGAAACTCGAAACCCTCAAAAATACGCTTGCAGTATTATGGACTGACTGTACGTCTAGTCATCAAAGCAAATTACCCTCTATTTGTATTGATTGTATGCCTAGAGGTAGGCCTATTTTATTTATTTCTGTTTATCTAAAAAAGATCATGAACATTGGATCTCTAAAAGGACCGGAAAACACCCGCTTTCCACTGTACATACAGAGTCCTCTCTAGCATAGCATCGGGGGAAGGGATGGGGGCTGTGAATTTGGGAATACTCAAGGTCATTTAGTCTTTTGTGATTCTTAATAAAAGAAAAAAAAATTAACGACCTGGGCCAGGGTTCATACAGGAGAGAAGGAGAAGCCGCCTAATGCTAACAGAACTCGTATCTAGCGGGAAGGGGTTGAAAACGGGGGTATGAAATACTATGTTCTCTCTCTCTCTCTACCTTGGGTCATTCGGTGGATCATTGAGCATGCGCGAAGTGACATCACGAATAGTCGCTACATGAGATAAAAACTTTGGATTTTGCGCAGTAGAGCTCGCGGTGGCCCGGGCGATACTACCCCCCGTTGACTGGGAAATTTACTTCCCCCACCCAAAAGAGAGCCACCTCGTGCTATTCACGCGGCATCTCCCTCTCTCCCTCCTGGTTCATACAACTTGTGGAAAACAAATTTTTATTTCCCTGAGATTTCCAGGTTTTTCCCCACATACTTCCCTGAATTTTCTAGGTTTTTCCCGTATATGGAGTATTCTATGGAGCAAACGTTAACGAAGGAGGGGGGGGGCAAATAGGGCTATAACATACTCAAAGGACATCCCCGGATCTCTAATAGAACCAGAGTTATCAGCCTCCAAAGTTTAGTGCTTAATTACTTAACCCCTGTTTGACGCAACTTTCCCTAATTTCCCTGAATTTTACTAAAAATTCTAAATTTCCCTGAGGTTTTTTGACAGCTATTTATTTCCCCGATTTTTCCAGGTTTGTATGAACCCTGTTGGCCCTATCCTTTTTTTTATTTATTTAAAAAGAAAAAAGAAAATGTGCTTTAGAGAAGACTCTATCCCGATTACCAATCCCTTTAGAGATGCTGTGTTTATGAAAAGATTGACCACCAGCATCCAATTATGAGGAGAAATTTATGTATATTTTAGAAGAAAGATAAAGCGAACTCGACCAAAAATCCTTAGGAGCGCGTATTTTAATAGGCATCCGCCCAAGAACAAAATGTTTCTCATCTTCGAATATCGGAAGATATAATGACAAGCTAGATGTTAGAGCAGCCGCCGCGTTTTACACCAACTTGTATAGAGCATGCGGACATGCGGAGAGAAACCAACAATTTTGCTATATATATATATGGGCAAGTTAATTTGTTTTGCACCGCAGTGTGTTATATCTCTGCCCAACTAAAGGTCATAAGGGATCGAACGTGAAAACTCGAAGAAGGCAAACCTCTTGGTTGGTTCCTTCCCGCCTAAAATAAACTTATAACAAGTGGAAATATTGTTGACGTTGCTTTAAAATGGGGTCAAAGGTCACTACACAAACTCTGAAGATACGTAGCGTACCTGGCCCTACTCATTTCAGTTGAGAGTTTAAGCTATCCCTAAAAATCGCACGTTGTTGGCCAATCTCTAATAGACGACCTTCAACGTTCTTATCATTGAGAACAATTGTCCAATGACATATGAATTACAATTCAATTTACCCAAAATTCATGGGCTCCTAGTTGTACTACGAGTGGCTAAAAGTGCGCCACTTTTAAGGTAGAAAGAAATTAAAGTGGCAATATTTTGGGAAAGGCAGAAATAAACACGCTAATTAGCAACAACTAATTTAGGCATAGTAATATATTGGAAAAGGCGACAATTATCTTTCCTTTGATAATAATAAAAACCGGCGCCCATTTAGAGGAAGAGGTTGCACAAAGCCCCTAACCAAACAATCCCGTAAAATGGAAACTAAAATAGATTATGCTTAAATATCTTTTGGAAAACTTACCCGGATGGTTAATAACACTGTTCCAGCGATGAAGTACAATTACTTAAACAATTTCGTACTAATTATCGACTTAACTAATACATGTTCTAATGTCTATGAGGATTGAGGAGGCCCGAAGCACAGCAACCGACAATTTCCTGTTGAAGTTTCGAAAATTAAAGATGGCGTCTCACTAGACCGGAAATTGAAAGAGGAAAATGTAAAGCGCATGCGTCAGTTGCATCTTTTCAAACTTGCAACTATTACGTCACATCGTTCTAATAAGAAAACCACGTGGAAAGGCTTCATGTAAGAAACGAAACCCGGCAAATAACAATTAAACAAATAACTTGAAATATTTTCCAAGTTCTTTTATAACAAGACGGGGCTCAGGAAAGCGGTTTTGTTACTTCAATTTGTCCAAATACCTTTAATTAAAAAAATACCCCTGAAAATGGAAATTTCAGAAAAGCCCGCGAATTTGAATTTTCTTTTTCGCGAGATTTTATAGGTACCATCATAAAACCCTTCAGATTATCAGATTTATTTACTTATTGAAATGAATGATTGGTTTATGTTGTTGATAAAATTAATTTGGGATAATTGAGGCCAGAAAGGGTATCGTTGAAATTTAGTTGTCTTCCTTACATCGCTTAACGCAACATTTACAGAATTTTTCCAATCCAGATGACGCTACCAATCAGGGGTCTTAGGAAAGAAAACAAATTTAGGCGGGGAATGAGATGTTTATGACCCCCTTTTTTTACCCAGCTGGCACAGGCAGCCGTACTTTGAAAGACAGTGATATTCGTTTTTTTAATCAAATACATCTAGAAATAAATTATATGTTTGGATACATCTTATGTGTCGTGTTCATTGTTCAGTTGACTGACAGTCATTGAAGACCGGTGTATGTAAGTTTTTGCGATTTCTTGCATGATAAAAGGCGCGTGGGACGGTGGGAGTACAGTCACGAGCAACAAGTTCCTAAAAACCGGTAGAAGCGGGTTATATTTTGCAATGTACGGTGTTCTATATTTCTGTTAGAAAACTTAATCGTACACCCAAAAATGGAAGATGATAATAATGGGGGAAACCGTTCAGCATTATTTAAACGCGAAGGCACTTTTGAAATTCCTTCAATTGTAAACACCAATAACAACAACAATAAGCCATTGGGTTTGCACCGTTTACGTTACCAACTAGCTACAGAAGGATGCGCTGATTCTCAGACATCCTTAGCCAAGTCACTACTTCAAGAAAAAAGTGATAGTCCATCTGAAAAACGTGAAAATGAAGAGTTGGCGGTACGCTGGTTACTTATGGCAGCTGGAGAAGGCCACCAAGAAGCCTTACGTCTCTTGACAGAATGCTACAAACTTGGTATTGGAATTACGTCAACAAATAAAAATGATGTCGAAAAATGTTTGAAGAGTACCCCTGAAGAAAAGGTAGCTCAGTACGTGGGTCAGAGACTTTTTAGACTGATGTCTTTTGATATGAAGGAACCCGTTCCCCTACC
This sequence comes from Phalangium opilio, assembly GCA_019434445.1. NCBI lineage: Eukaryota > Metazoa > Arthropoda > Arachnida > Opiliones > Phalangiidae > Phalangium > Phalangium opilio. The sequence goes on from JAEQBA010002556.1 coordinate 37,492, forward strand.
ATACTTTAAAGGTAAAGTTGATAGTTTTCTAAGTGGTACTGAAATTGCTGATGAAGAACTTGAAAATATGGACCAGTCTTGCACTCATAATGTCACTGTATCAGTCGACCAAGTAGTTTCCTCCATTCATCATAGTTTAATTGGCAAGAAACCGGAATTATTCATTTACAGTCCCATCCCATTGAAATGGAAGATAAATAACAAGGCCCTAGATTTTGTAGCGTGCAAAGGAGTACAATTACTAACTGGTGTGGAAGTTCTCTTAAAATGTCTCTCAGACGTCTCAGTCATTCACGCAGTTCTTATTGTTGGAGTTGTAGCTGCCCTCTTCCTCGTCCTCCTTCCAACGTTACTGGTTGACCAAGCTCAAGATTTGATCGTTACAGCTACAAATTCCTGGATATCGTGCGCTAGCTATATTGTTCTATCATTTTCTTCTGCTAAATTACTGTACCGTCACCAAGCTGATAACAACGCCGCCAAATGGATTGATATAGTCAAGAAATTTAATGTCAAACTTAATATTCGTCCATCAAACCACTTCCAAATCGAACTACGACTTTTTCTACTTCAAATTATCAGCGCCTTGTTTTTCTTCAGCTACACGGAAGACCCCTATGATTGGATTGTTTCCAGGCATCTTTTATTTCTGTCTTTGATATTCTTCGTCGCGACCAAACCAGACTCGCTATCGAAAATGTTATACGCCATACATTTTGTAATGGCGTTTACGAAATTTCACATCTTGCCTTACTCTTACCCAGATTGGAAAGAACTTCGTATCTTTAGTATACAAGTTTCGCAGACATCGATGCTAAATGTATCACCAATCGCAATTTTATTGATACTGTTTGTATCTCTCCATTTATTCGTCCTCATTAAGAGCCACAGAAAACATTACATATTAAATTTATCTGGAATTTTATGGATGAACATTTTTCTGGGATCATTGTCTTCCATAACCTTAAGTGGAATGACATCCGACTGTATGCTCCTATCTTTGGTATACATGGGTTCCAGTAAGATATCTCATATCACAACGTATGGCGTCGGACTAATAGCGGAAAGCGCCATTGGATTAACAACGATGGGATCGGCATTTGGAATTGGCGCATTCATTTTCATCATCTTATCAACTAAAGTATCGAAATTCCTTCAAACCAAGATGGATAGCCACAAGATTATCGCTCTTTGTCTACTTATTCTTTGTCTCAGCGTACTCTATTTGACAGCCAACAATAAACATCTAACGCAAAGAAATTTAAATAAACCCAGGAGGGAAATACTGTGGCCGGATTACGCTTTACAATGTCACCAACGAGCTTGGTCCGAATCGAATATGGCAAAAGTACAAATGGAATGCGATAAATATCAAGGGTACAAGATGACGGTTATCGGTAGCGTTGGATTAATTAAAAGGATTAAAAAGGAAAATCCGATAGAATCCATGATTATCCGATTCAGTAAAACGATACAAAGTTGGCTTCAATTCGTCTTCCAGGAAGATTTAATTTCTATCGCAGTCAACAAATTATCTCATTGTTGCTTAAGGAATTTCGCCTCTAATCAATACGAAATGAGAGTGCAATTAAAAGGAACGTTTAGAATGGAAGCCGAATTGTCATTCAGGGTAAACGATGTCTGTGAGAAATTTGTCACGTCGTTACGCGAAAATGACGATGTAAAAGTAACTGGAACATTGCTGGAGGAAGGGTTAGGTACTGATCGACCCGTATTGAGTTTATTACAAGGAAAATGTTTATCCTGCGTTGAAAAGCTAATTTGCAGCGCTGCTAAATTGCCAAATGATATAAATAATCATATTTCTGCCAAGAATACAACGGCTATTAACGTATCCAGCTTCTTCTTGGAACCTTTTGCCTTTATTTCCGGTGTTTAAAAAATAAATAATAAGCTTATATTAAACAAAGAAATAAATATTTTCATTTAAAGTTGTGTTAATGTTACCAAATTAATTTATTTAATACGTTTTAAATTAATTAATCGGTTTAACCTTTGTTATTAATTTGAGTATTTTAATTTTAAGTAACCGGTATTGTTGTAAAGAAGGCCAAATTAATTTAATGTTGTTTTTAATCTCATTGGAAAGAAAACAAATTTACAGAATAAAAACTTAAAGAAAAATGTTTCGGTAATCTCGTCTCGTTTATTATTAATTATAATTATAAAAAAGGACTTCAACATTAAAAAAACTAAACAAAAACACAAAAATGAACCCGTTTTTGTTGCAATTTTAAAAATTAGCTACGACAGCAACGCAACCTTTACAAAAACATGTTTGTTTGTTTTTTATCACAACTTGAATCAAGACAATTTAAAATATTGTTTATTGTCTTTGAGCTTGTTTTTTCTTCTTTTCTTCTTAAAATTAGTCAAATTTGAAAAAAGTTGTTCAGTTTTGAAAAAATGAGCTTGCTATTTTGGTTTTTCTTTTAGGTAAATGACCAGACACTCGTTATTTTGTTTTTTATTGTTACAACCACACGATTATCACGTTGAATTTATTTATTTTTTGAAGTAGCCTAATTGAGGACACCTAGATTTAGTGTAAAGCATGTGTGTTGAGTGTTTGTCAACAAACAAACAAAGAATTTTCGCCTTTCAAGAGCTTTCATTCTTTTATTTTTCTTTACGTCCCCGACGTTTCATAGCTGAAGTACATTGTGGGCAAAACCATTTGCCTTTAGGTGGTTGGGTAATCCCCACGCATGCGTAATGGAACCATTCAAAGGGGCACTGTAATAAAAGATTGATTAGGTAAAGGCGCGATCAAATGTTTGAAGGTAATTACGTCTTCATTGTCACAGGCCACCATATCTCCGTAAGAAACTTGATTACAGATACAGTATCTAGGTTCATTAGGATCTTCGAATAGTATTTCCGATACGCTGTCGTCAACCACGGAAGAATCTTCCGAATCGTCTAAAGTGGGCGGAGCTATAATTTGTTGTTGAGTGGCTCTAGATTGTTTCTTTGTTCTGTTGGTTTTAGTCGTTGTTGCGGTGGCTGCTACGGGTTCGGGAGTAGTCGCGCTACTAGTTCCCGCGTTTACGCTCGTTAGGGAACCTATTTCGCGACTACCGAGTGTGAATTCGCGACCGAGTCCCGAGTTAATGGCTTCGTAAGAGGCTTTCAAGCTAGCCGTTCTACGACCTTGTTGCATCTGTAATTTAAACTTTCGTTAATTTCCCCCATTTACCTCGGGTCGTTTTTAAAGATGTTTTAAGATAGTAAAATAATATTTTCATTACCACCTGCTGCGTGGCCGCAATTGCTTGGGAGGCTGCGGCGGCGATAGCGTTACTACCAACTGCTAAATTATAACCAAAGGAGCTTTGGCCGAGTAAAGCCGTTTTTTCGGGGACACTGCCTAAATTACTTTGTACCGGTGTTACTGTATTTCTATCTAAGCTGCCCGCGCTTCTAACTATAGCGGCCGGAGATTCTCTTACGACTTCAGCGGCGATTATCGTGTTTAGAACCTTCTCCGTAGGCACGCGTTTTTCGGAACCAGCGAGACCCTGAGTTGGCATTTTTCTCTCTACAAATTCATTCCTTTTCATTAGCAAACTGACCAATGACGAATTGGAATTTTTTTCTTTTTTTCGTTTACTTTCTCCTTTGACACTATTGATTGAAGGAGGGGGGTTATCTAATTCCAAGGACCCTGCCAAAGAACACAACCATAATTTGAGAAATATTATTTTTTTCCCCACCCCAAGTTAAATGCTTTGGAGTTTGATTTACGTCTTTCTAATATTTCGGTTATGCCGGCATTATCCGCTTCTAATTCCATCTTAAATTTTTGTAGTTCTTGGTCTAATCTTCTTAGATATCTATCAACCTTTATATTAAATTCAAACATAATTTAGCTCTCAAATTCCTCCGGGTCTCTTTTCTGGCGCCTTTGAAAATTTACCAAATCATATATTTGATTAGCTATTTGGACCTTCTCGTCAGCGTCTTCTAAAGCTTTATAGTAGTCCTGAAATATTATTTAAGTTTAACAAATTCAATAACATTCTTCAGGCACTCTTTGGGCACTTTAATTGGCCTTATTCCTGATCAACGCCACCGAGGCGTAGCGGCGACTTTTGGAACTATAATAATACGGTAGCCAATTAAGGTGGCGCTGGAGTCGATGTACTCTGATGGAGATCTGTTATTTTTTGTTTGATTATTACACTTCAACTTCAAAAAA